>OY992879.1:54493077-54513077 GCA_963921405.1 Cepaea hortensis
TGTTCATGATATTCTCTGTAACACCTTCACCTGTCAGTACATTGGTGTTTATTGTCTTCTCTGTCCATGATATTCTCAACATTTTTTTCAAAAATCATATCTCCACTACCTTCAGTTCCTTCATCATTTCAATACTCATTGCTCAGCATCCACACCCACACAGAATAACAAGTCACCCACACAGAATAACAAGTCACCCACACAGAATAACAAGTCACCCACGGCTTTTCTGAGAGCCGATTTGTTCACGATGTTGCTCATTCATGTAAAAGAATGCCCTTATTGTGGGTAATAGGTGAATGTAGTCCCACAGCAGATACTGCCATTCATGTGTGAAGTGTTAGACTCCATATATTCTAGGCCATGACATATGAGGTGAGGTGACTAGTTCTCTTCCTTGTCTTTTCTTTCCCAGAAAATTATGAAAATTATACTCATGTTAAAATGAGGTTGCACACACAAATTTCACACGGACAGTAGATAGACTGAGGCCCTGTTAATTTACTTGCAGATGTTAATTCTGTCATCCACTGTACTGTTAACAATTCTTGGTCAGTTAACGATATTTGTCTTTTATGTTATTAATTGTCTGATTCTTTTCCTCTTTTCATATCAGTTCTATATGCAACACACACGCACGCGCGCGCGCGAGAGAGAGACTACATATCCAATTTACAGGGATGCTAAAGCATATTTGCTCTTGAAGTGTGAGTGTGTGTGTGTGTGCGCACGCTTGCATGCGTGCGTGCGTGCGTGTGTGTGTGTTAGTAGTGGTAGTGGTGGTGGTAGTAGTGGTAGTGGTGGTGGTAGTAGTAGTAGTAGTAGTAGTAGTAGTAGTAGTAGTAGTAGTAGTAGTAGTAGTAGTAGGAAGTAGTAGTAGTAGTAAGAAGAAGCTCCTGTTAGTTTGCCTGGAGTGTGGTGATTCTGTCAGTCACTAAACAATAAACCATTGTAATCAGCCCGCCATCTATGTTGTTAGTTGTCTGTTTCCTTTCCTCAGTTGTCCATGTCAAGTCTATGTATACAGCCCACAGCAGGTCCACATCATCCGTTGACAGCTGTGGTAATAAGCCAGGTTAGTCATGTCTGTGTGTGCCTGTATGGCTCATGTGTACGTGTGTTGTAGGTATGTGTTTGTTGCTGCTCCAAATACACTGGGACCGGTAGATGATAATGTTGCTTAACTAAGCCAACGATTGACCATTTATTCATTCATTCATTCATTCATTCATTCATTCATTCATTCATTCATTCATTACTGTTGCAACATATGCCTGACCTCGATACTTACAAACTGTGGAGAAGCAGAGCCTACAAGCCTGGAAAAAGCAATCTACCTTTAGGAGAAGAGTCCATGCCATGTGGCATGGGTGATCGTGTCTGTCCTCAGCCTTCTTTCTGTCGAAGTGCTCAAGCTGTCTGCCTCGCGCTCCAAAGGTTGTGGGTTCAATTCCGGGCTACATATTTCGGTTCATGGTTGCATTTTTCTCGGAGATTCCTGGAGGTCGTCATTGGAGCTACAGAGTTCGTGCTTTGTGCGATGCTTTTGGCAGGTCATCCTACCGAAAGAGACCGAGCCATATGGGATGAAACCCGGGGCAATGAAGTCGATCCTCTTGACTTTTAAGACTTTTGTTTATAGTTGATGCTGTGTGGTGTTTGTGATCATGTCTGTCCACAGCCTTCTGTCTCATGTACTGCCAATCTTCTTATGGGTCCATGCCGTGTGGTGTTTGTGATCATATCTGTCCTCACCACAGCCTTCTGTCTCGTATACTGCCAATCTTCTTATAGTCCATGCTGTGTAGTGTTTGTGATCATATCTGTCCACAGCCTTCTGTCTCATGTACTGTCAATCGTATAGTCCTTGCTGTATGGTGTTGGTGATCGTGTCTGTCCGCAGCCTTCCGTCTCATGTACTGCCAATCATTTCTGATACTGATATTTCTCCATGCCATGATGTCAAACTGTTCAGCATCTTCTCTCTTAGTCTTCCCCTGCCTCCCCTCCAGCTGACCTGATGTTGCGACATCACCAGTTTTTTTCTTCTCATAACATGCCCCAAAAATGTGGACTGTCTTCTTCTATTCCAAGTAACCAGTTCTCTTTGTGAGTTCACTTATTGTTAGATATATTCATGACTCTTTCGACCCATCCACTGTATTGCCACCATTCTTCAGCGTTGACATAATTCATACATGTATACAGTGCAAACCGCTTAAGGCGATCTCGGATGTGGCGAACTTCTGTTGTGAAGAACAATTTGTTTATCCCCAGCAATTTTTCTTCCTTGTCTCTTGAGGAATTTCTGATAAGAAGAACTATTTCCTGGGTCCCAGGTGAGTTTGCCTTATCAGGTCTGCACTGTATATAGTTACAAAAGGTCAAGGTCCCTATTACACGCCTTAGAGCAAATTGGACATATGTTGCCAGGCACATATTGTTTCAACCAACTGGCACTCAGTAGCACGCCGGCCATCTTTACTTCCCAAGTCATTTCTTGGAACCCATATTAGGCTGGGTCCACCTGGCCTCCTAGGCCTATTTTTAAGATTGGAATCTTTCTCAATGCGAATCAAACCCTAGACCACTGGTATTGCAGGGCGAGTGTCTAGCTGCTACATTTCCGAGGCTCCATGTAGATATCAAGCAGATACACTTTATGTGACTCAGAAGTTCTATTGTGGATCAACTGTTAGAACATTTTCTTGTTTCAGTAAACAGCATTGCTAGTCATGACAGAGAAGCTGCTCACGCTGAGGAGACGAATCACCTGCAGGACAGGCTGGAGAGCCCATCACAGCTACAGGTAGGTCATGACTGATTGAGTGATCCAGTGCTGTTTCTCTCAGGTTTTGTGTGTTTGTTGTTAAAGGCATGAGGGTTGATGTCATGGCACTTAGTTGTATTCTACTTGGCTCAGTCTTTGTCTGCAGACTGGCCTGCCAACAGTGTTGCACACGGCACAGACATTGTAGCTTCCCTAACAACCATGGAGGTCTGTGACAACATTGCACTTGTTGGGGAGTTATATCATGCTGGGGGATGTTATAATATTGGGTGATGTTACATTTTGTGGAGTGTTGTAATGTTAGGGGATGTTATAATGTTGGGAGATGTTATAATCTTAGAGATGGTTACATTTTGTGGAGTGCTATAATGTTGGAGACTTACATTTTATGGAGTGATGTAATGTTGAGGAACGTTATAATGTTGGAGACGGTTACATTTTGTGGAGTGCTGTAATGTTGGAAGGTGTTATAATGTTAGAGACTGTTACATTTTGTGGAGTGTTGTAATGTTAGGGTATGTTATAATGTTAGAGACTGTTACAGTTTGTGGAGTGCTGTAATGTTGAGGAATGTTATAATGTTGGAGACTGTTAAATTTTGTGGAATGTTGTAAGGTTGGGGATTAGTTATATTTTTTGGAGTTATAATGTATACAGAGCTACCACTGTTGAATAAAGGGGAAGCACAAGATGTCTCCTGCTGTGAACATAAGATACCCATGACCAGAGCTTGAGAAAGTGTGGGCACAGGACTACTGAAGATGATCCCACACACTGCTAACATTAGAATGTACATCTGTGCTCCCTGTCAGTTCAACAGAAAATGTGGGCCCCGCCTTAGCAGCATAGGACAAGAGAACAGACATCTACGCATTATAATGGATGCTAAGCACCACACATAACAAATCTGATCGTGGAAGAAGATTCCCACAGGATCGACATGTACATATTAGTTTCATTATACATGAATCATCTCCTCAACAACAGCTGTCCAAATGAGTGTTATGAAGTATCTTTGCCTTGTCAATTGTATGCCCTGCGCACCAAAGTCTCCATTGGTGAATGCCCTGGAAGATGAGTGAAGGTCTGAGTAGCTTGATGACACAATGTGTCTTCTGTCTTACCTTTCTTGGGAGGACATTTGTTGCAGTACATTGAAATGTCTTTCAGCTGGTCTGCTCATCGTCCACGTTTCACACCCATACAAAAGTACAGGTTCTCTGTAGCACTTCAATGAAATGGCTGGACAAATTATAATATAGCCAACAGCAACTTCATCAAAATATCAGACGACAGAAGAGGTTGTGGAGAGTTGGGATCCCCATCTGCTTCAGACGAGTGCCTGAATAAGAAGATAGCTGTTGGTTGCTGCTTTTACAGCCATATAAAAAAAAAGTTAGTTGCATGTCCTTCACAGGATTTCGCAATCTACATTCTGAACGACCTACACTCATACCATCATAACCAACTCGATGCGGTCTTCTTCCAAATCGCCCACATCTTTTTTTTTCTTGTTCACTTGATTTTAACCCAAGCGTAGTCCATACACTTGCTACTTCTAGTGCACAGGACTGAATTTTGCGTCTGAATTAGCTTTCTCTGTTACCTGTGGCCCTCGCCATCAGGCGAACCCACTCCGACTTCTGAGATACTTGTAATTTACGTCCCCAAGTCAAGTTCCAACTGACTGGTTGAACCCACTACCTCAACATCAGCACACCGGAAGGTTAAGAGTGAGCGCTCTTATCCATCTGGCCATGCTGATCTCCCACCCACAGCTGACCTCCCACCTACAGCTGATTTAAAACTCATGACTCAGTATGTCAGGGAATTGTGAAACACACACACTGCCTCTAAACCACAGCGCTGTAGAAAGAACTCATGCGTGTTTTTTTCTGTTACTCCTAGAATTCTGAAGGAGGACATCAATCAGAAAGGCATCCTTACTTAATGCAGAATGGTTCACACAGTGATGGTAAGTGTCTTAGTTTTTGTGTGTGTTGCATATCCCTTGCAGGACGTTGCAGTCAACATCAGCATTTTTCAGTTGCTGTTGATGTACTAGGCAAGTTTTTACGTTCAGTAGTTTGCCATTGCTTTCTGAACTACCGGCCCCCATTTTTTTTTTTTTTGCTTATCCTTTACAGGACATCGCTGTCAACACCAGCATCTTTCAGTTGTATGTTGATTTCTTGGCAAGATTACGCTCAGTAGTTTGCCATTGCTTTCTGAGCGGCCGGCCCACATACCCTGTAAGTTACTGATGCGATTCGAACCACTGCTGATTCTCACTCTTCATCACGTTACCCACGAGAGTATACGAGATTACGGAGAAAAATCGCTAACCTCTAAGCCACGAAGCCGGCACCGGCCCCCATACCAACACGTTATAACGCAACGTGACACAGTCTGCTGCACAAATCGGTCGCGGCTGCGTTTCTAACACCTTGTAAGCGGCTCACGAATCGCGTTCGCAAGCCTTTGGCCACGGAGACCAGCTTTCTTAGTCTTAGTATGAATGAAGAAACACAACTCTTGTTGTTCCATTAACTGATTAAGTGACTTCCGGGTCTGCCATAGGCTTATATATCGCTGAGATGTTGTCATTGCATAGTTTGTACCTTTTCCTGAATCTTTCACAATTTTAATTTCCAGGAAACGGAAATTTACATTGGAGAGATTTCCTTCTTTCCAGTTTACCGGAAACTAACAGTCACATCTGTCAAAATTGAGTAGAAACCTCTGTTAAATTGTGGTTACTTTTCTGATTTCAGAAATGGCAACACCCACTAGTTCCTGATCTGGTTGATTTACATCAGATTATCATTTGAAACAATTTTAGATGATGGTGATTCTGATTTAAATAACTTTGTGAAAGATTCTGAAACTATTAGTACATGCAGTAATGTAGTTATTAAGTTAAATTATTCAGCAGGTGGTGATAGGGAAAATAAACTGACAGGGAAAGTTTGTTGTCATATGATGGCACATATCAAATTGTTTGCTCTAATGGGCCACACTTGTGCCCCTAAGTTTGCTTTGCCTATCACAAATAAGCTGAACAGTATTTCAGTAATTATAACTAAACAGAAAATAGTGTATTGGTTCTCTTTCTACTGAGTACAAATCTGTCCAGTGTTTTCCTGACATCTTCCATTTTGTGTGAAAATGATGTGCTTCAAAATATGATGTTAGAATTATATTCTCATAGTACTGAGTAGCAGTTCTTGTGAAGAAAATTGGTGTATTTATCATTATTCATTGAATTTTATTGGGTTATCTTCACAAAATGAAGGAAATTTGCCTTGGTATGTGAACATTTTGAATGATTTTCTCCCTTTTTTTTCAGCACGTGTTAGATAATTAAAAATTACTTGAATGACTTTTTTGTTGTTGACACTATAGTTAAAATATCAGTACAATAGTTTTCCTTATACAGTCTCCTTTAATTTTGTATATAATAAAACACGCCTGCTACCATATTAACAACTTTTAAGTCATAACTGTGGCACACCCCTACTTCCTATTTTCCGCCATCCATTTTTGTTTGGTCCTGAATGTATTAAGTACCAGTGCTCATGTATGGAGAGCTGAGGCTTGACAGTCACTTTGCACTTCTGCCCTGCAACCTGGGCCCTCAAGAAACTCAGGCCAAGCTATCCTATCATTTACTGTCTCTTTCAACTCCATGCATATTCTCTCCATATGCAATTCTGTCTGTAATTCTCTTCCCCGTGTGTTTCAGGTTTCCCTCTATTTCATGGGTCCTGTGGGTTATAGACAAGGGACTTTCTGGTTAAACTACGAGGCGGCTTCAAATGAAACCCATACGTTTTTTTTTTGTTTTTTTTTGCAGAATATATTCTGAACAGATAAAGAACAAGGAGTGTGCTTAGTAAGGTGGAGAAAGGAATGTTTCATGTGGAATGGCTATCCTCGCTTCAGAGGTCCCCAGTTGTGTGAATTGTATGGATTTTTTGCCCTGGCCATGCGGGAGTGCGGGGGAATGAATAGTCTGATAGGTCAGCAGGGAATGCACCTCTTGGTGGTAGATTACCTATGGACAAGGGAGAGGTGATCGAGCACCTGTGGGACCAGGTGGAGAAGGCGGGCAACAGACTGAGAACCCGTATGTGGAAAGAATGAGATTGCGGGGGTATTGGCAGGGGTTCTGCAAGAATCTCAAAACTGAGAGGGAAGACCAGGAGAATTTTTTTCATTCACATTGCGGTGGGAACTGTTAGTAGTAAGATTTTTCGCTGGCTGCTGAACAAGGGGACGGAGCACTATGGGAATATCCTGAGTGCATACAGTGAATACCATTTCACTGTGATGTACATAGTAACAAGTGAGCTGATCAATTGGCTGGGGAAGGAGCAATAAAAGAACAACCTGATGTACCCATTACATACTAAAAAAAGAAAAGAATGATAAAATAAGACCAGCTCAAGATAACTACTACCTTATGGACAGACCAGAACAAATCATTCTGTGCCTCAGAACATTACATAATAGGTTACGCAATCACATGGATACACAATTCAAGATTGGTGAATCGGCTATGTGCACATGTGGATTGGCACCGCAGACAGCAGATCACATACTCCAAGACTGCCCAAAATATGACATATAGGCAAACCTGGCCTGGAGACACAACAGTAGAATATGAACTCTATGGACCACTTAGTGAACTAAAAATACAGTGAAGTTCATACAAGAGACAACACTGCAGTTACAGACAAATTTCAAGTGAACGGAAGAAAAAAAGAAACATCTTTCATTATCAAGCAACAGATTATGTTTGTCCCAAACACCATGTCATGTGTTGTCATTTGTATATTTGGTTAGCATGCAAGGAAATCTGCCTGCCTCAGTGGTAACTTTCACTCAGTATATACCTAGAGCATGCTACTGAAACAATTAGCATCTACACCCTAGAACATTTGCTGTGGGAGATGAGGCATTTATGTGTTTGCCCGGAGTGCTGTTATGATGCTGATCTTTACTTTAAACTCAAATCACATATTCCTACAGCATTGTTTTTGTGTGATTGTACGAGGGGGCTTCAAATCAAAACCTTAAAAGTGTGATAGAAATTACAATAACCCACCATTGTCTTGTAACCTATTAATATTGTTTTAAGGATGTCAAGAGTGTTAAGCAGTGACATCACAGTGCAGGTGAACACAGTGATGTCATAAGGACAGTTTAAAGATGGCTGGCTGCCCCACTTTTGACATGCACCAAAGAGGAGTAGCGTTCTGATATCTGTTGATCAGTGAAGCGGTGAAACCTATAGAAAGTCATCAGGGAATGAAGGTCCAGTATGGTGATGCATGCCTGTCAGTCCAGCAAGTATATGAGTGGAGTAGCAAGTTTCAAACTGGCATAACTTCTGAGTAGTTACACCGAGTAGTCACCCTAGAGTGGTTACACACACGACCAAGGAATCCAAGCACTTTATCAGCGCTGGAGGACTTGCATTGAACGCAGTAGTGACTACATTGAAAAATAATACATTTGTTCTTTACTTTTTCAGAATAAATTCACACACAAATAAAATATTTATGGTTTTTATTTGAAGCCCCCAGGTATAATTGCAATAATGAAGATTTGTGTGGGGAACCTGACAGCCTGAATTTCAGTAACTATTTTTGTTTTAACATTTTATATTGCAGCTACTATTTCCAGCAATGCAACTTCTTCATCACCACCACCAGCACCCGTTGAAGGTAGCAGTAATAGCAAGAGAGGCAGCTACAGCAGTAATCGGGGAGCATCAGTTTATCGAAACAGCAACAGCTTTGGGAGGGACCGGTATGGTGGTAACAGCCAGGGACCAAGAGGCAGAGGTCGAGGACGAGGAGACAGAGGTCTAGGTCGTGGGAGAGGTGCTTTTAATGGTGATAGATGGAGAGCTGAGAATGACAATCAGGGCAGTTATCAACGTCCCTCCCATGCCAATGATGGTGGCAGCAGCAAGAACTAGTTTGATGTTGGGACCAGCAGATAGTCACTAGCTCAACAACTAATGTCGGCAAATGGATTCCATGTGAAGACACACAAGTACTGTACACCCTTGAATTAATGGACTGATATAGGAAGCTGGTATCTGGTAATGCCAGAGATTGAATATAGCACTGAAATATGTCTTACTATTTTGTGATTTTGTTTGTATTTTTATGCAGCACTAGCTGACCTGGCCCGGCTTCGCCCAGGCCCTGGCGGGGATCTATCTGTCTATCTGTCTGTCTGCTTGTTAGTCTGTCTGTCTGTCTGACCCGGCCCGGCTTCACCCAGCTCCTGGTGGGGAGCACCTCATTTAATTCATATAAGTAGTCATATAAGCTCCCGTTCCCGACTGTCTGTCTGTCTGTCTGTCTGTCTATCTGTCTGTCTGACCCGGCCCGGCTTCACCCAGTCCCTGGTGGGGAGCATCTCATTTAATTTATATAAGTAGTCATATAAGCTCCCGTTCCCGTTCCCGACTATCTATCTATCTGTTTGTTAGAGGGTTGTTTAGGGATAACTATAGATAAACCTATGGCAGACACGGGAAGTAGCTTAAGACGATTAATCATCATCCCATGGTTCTTAATCAATTAGACTTCTTGAATTCCTTTTTTTTTAAAGTTTAATTTGTCCATTTATCATTTATTAATTAATGTATTATTATTATTTGTCTGCTCAATCTGAAATGGTTATATTTGGGTTCATTAAGCCACTGGTTTACAGTGCATATTTGTCATGCTGGTTGAGATCATATTTAGAATGCTGCGTGTGTATACTTTCTTGGGTTTTGTCTACTCTTTTTCTGTATTAATTATTTGTATGTATTAGCCAAGATGTTTCAGGTTTTTTTTTTTCTTTTCTTGATAATTTCTAGCATGAATGAGAAAATTAATGGGTGGGCAACCTTTTTGTCTTCATATTCTCCTGCCTTTGTTTGGTACATTAAACATGTATTTGTGCTATTTTTGTTTTAGGCAGGCATGCTGCTTGTCACTTTTGCTGACATATCGAACGCCTTCCTGGTATTTGTTTGCAGACTGACCCCTCTGTAGTCACTGGTGTGTGTAATGTACTTGTTTGGTGGCAGCCCTCTAATGTCAAACACTGCTTTTATCAGCATACATGTATTTCACTTCTTTAAACAGCAATCATGCACTATGATGTGATACACAACTCTAAACATCATATATGCAGTGTGATGTCATCATCATCCAGTGTCTTGCCGGCTGGCATGGGCAATCATGCCTCTCCACAAATTACGATCTCCGACGTCATGGATCAATTTGTGTGTTGACTCCCTTCCGTGCCATGACACAAGACTGTCTAGAATCTTGTCACGCTGTCTTCCTCTATCTCTCTTTCCGCAAATCTTTCTGGTGGTGTCATACACTGCTGTAAACAGCAAACATGCACTGTGATGTCATACACTGCTGTAAACAGCATACATGCACAGTGATGTCATTCCCTACTGTAAACAGCATACATGCACTATGATGTCATACATTGCTGTAAACAGCATACATCCACTATGATGTCATACACTGCTGTAAACAGCATACATTCACTATGATGTCAAACACTGCTGTAAACAGCATACATTCACTATGATGTCATACACTGCTGTAAACAGCATACATTCCCTGTGATGTCATACCCTGCTGTAAACAGCATACATTCACTGTGATGTCATACCCTGCTGTAAACAGCATACATGCACTGTGATGTTATACACTGCTGTAAACAGCATACATGCACTGTGATGTCATACACTGCTGTAAACAGCATACACACAAAGTGATGTCATACACTGCTGTAAACAGCATACATGCACTGTGATGTCATACACTGCTGTAAACAGCATACATTCACTGTGATGTCATACACTGCTGTAAACAGCATACATTCACTGTGATGTCATACCCTGCTGTAAACAGCATACATGCACTGTGATGTTATACACTGCTGTAAACAGCATACATTCACTGTGATGTCATACACTGCTGTAAACAGCTTACACACAAAGTGATGTCATACCCTGCTGTAAACAGCATACATGCACTGTGATGTTATACACTGCTATAAACAGCATACATTCACTGTGATGTCATACACTGCTGTAAACAGCTTACACACAAAGTGATGTCATACACTGCTGTAAACAGCATACATGCAGTAGCTGCTGTTTATACCTTTCACCCTGTCGGGGATGATGATTTCAGAAATGACCTGTAATCATAAACAGCATCATGTTCCGGACACTAAGGTCAACAGGGCGGGATGGGTCAGCAGGGTGGGATGGGTCAGCAGGGCGGGATGGGTAAGAGCATACACTTTTGATTCATAATGTGTTGATGCCAAGGTTGTGGATTCAACCCCTACACCGGTCAGTCGGACTAACATGTTGACTCCTCATCCTTGACTTGAGGATGTAAATTACAGCTACCTCAGGAGTCTGAGTGGGTTCACCTGATGGCGAGGTACACTGGTAATAGGGAAAGCTAACCTACATGTAAAAATTAGTCCAGTGCATTAGAAGTAGTACTAAATTATGGACTACACTTGAGGTCAAAGCGGGCGAACAAACCGAATATATCTTGGAAACTCAAATACTGAATTATCTGTTAACCTTCATGTCTGGATGTGATTAACAATGATTATATGTTAACTGCCATGTCTGTACAAAATTCACATAGATTATAATATGACAACTTGCATGTCTGTGTGTAATTCACATTGATTATCTGATAACTTGCATGTCTGTATGTAAGTCACATTGATTATCTTAAACTTGCATGCCTGGATGTAGTTCATATTGATAATCTATGAACTTGCATGTCTGTATGTGGTTAACATTGATTATCTTTAAACTTTCATGTTTGTATGTAGTTCACATTGGTCATCTATAAACTTGCATTAGTTCACATTGATTATCTGATAACTTTTATGTCTGTATGTAATTCACATTGATTATCTGATAACTTTTCATGTCTGTATGTAGTTCACAATGATTATCTATGAAATGTCTGTATGTAGTTCACAATGATTATCTATGAAATGTCTGTATCTAGTTCACATTGATCATCAGTAGACAGTGCGACAACCATATCAGCTGAGTTTTAATTATTAACCAGAGTTTAAACTTTCATGTGCAATGTTTCCTTTAAGCTGCGCTTGCGCACAATTTTTACTCCTTGGTGCACATAGTTTTGGCTCAGAGCATGAGCATATATATAAAGGTTAAAAATTGCCTGACAATCAAATGCAGGTTTGCTCCAAGACTGGGCATTTTAGACTGGGCATTGTGCAAGGCATGTTAAACAAGTCATGATCCTTTAACTGGGAAAAATACAATTACCAACCTGGAGTTCAGAAACCATGCTCCCATTCACAGTAGTCTTCTTGGGGCTGTCCACACTTATCCCAGCAGTCCTGTCCACACCTCTCCCATCTGTCCACACCTCTCCCATCTGTCCACATTTCTCCCAGCAGTCCTGTCCACCCTTCTCCCAGCAGTCCTGTCCACACTTCTCCCAGCAGTCCTGTCCACACTTCTCCCAGCAGTCCTGTCCACACTTCTCCCAGCAGTCCTGTCCACACTTCTCCCAGCAGTCCTGTCCACACTTCTTTCTCCCAGTGGTCCTGTCATTATTGGGAGCATTTCAGGAAAGCCTCTGTGGGAATGGAGTGGCTATTTGTGAACAGATCTCATACACATATCGATGTATGCAATTGTGGTTGTCTGTAGGTCACATGAACCAGCTCTAGGGGCATTGCTCAAACTTGTTAACTGTTGTATGTTTTTTTTTAATGATTGCATCTGATAAGACGTTGTTGAAGTGAAAAGGGAGATGGAATTACTATACTGTGTGGAGCAAGTAAATAGCATGGTGCAGGATGTCATCTACCATGCACATCAGAAGAGGGGACTAAGGAGGGTTTTCCTGACTCATCTCTTTAGCTGCCAAATCCAACCAATTGTAAATACATCTATACAGTGCTGGGCAGGAGTTGGCTGAGCACCAGCGCTCCAGATGTCTGGCAGCTGAGTAGAATAGAGGGGATTAGATGTTCAAAAACTCTACAGTTGTGATCATCAACAATAGAAATAAGAAGTCAGCAATGAACATCACAGTACATGAGGAAAAACTGGAATCAGTAACAAGTTTCTCCTCTCTTGGACATGTCATCGCATATGATGGCAGAAGTGAAACAGTAAAAGAGAGAAATCAAAAAGAATAACCAAAAATATATTCAACATATGCCAATATTGTTTTTGTTTTTTCTTAAACTTGTTTTCTTGTTAAACTTTGTTTAACCGTATATTAGTTTCTTAATTACATACTAGAATTTGTTTATTATTAACTTAGTACAATAACATTATTTTGCTTCACAAACTTACGATTCTTTTTTTCTTTTTTTTTTGATTATGCCTGTTTTTGTTTGTGAACATACTTTGACGTGGTTTATTGTTTAAACTAATGTGTTGCTGTATTATTATATGAACTGTCATGTTTTCTCACTGATTCTCTACAGAATTGTTGTATGTATGGCCAGTATTATTTATGAAGCCCAGAATATCAGCATCTGCGTCATGTATATTTGCCATAGTGTCAGGCTGGGGACTGAGGTGGCATAGTGGCCACATGCTGGCCTGGTGGTCATGAGTTTAGATCTGCCTTTGACGGAGTTTGTTCATTTGACCTGGACTCCCAACCTAACATGGGTACCAGGACCTGCCTCAGGAAGTAAATGTTTCCAGCGAGATACTGACCACATCACCTGTAGCACACCTACCAGACTGTACCAATGTAGGGAAGTACAGGTGTCCAGTGATATACTGACCACATCACCTACAGCACACCTACTAGACCGTACGAATGTAGGGAAGTACAGGTGTCCAGTGAGATACTGACCACATCACCTACAGCACACCTACCAGACTGTACCAATGTAGGGAAGTACAGGTGTCCAGCGAGATACTGACCACATCACCTACAGCACACCTACCAGACCGTACCAATGTAGGGAAGTACAGGTGTCCAGCGAGATACTGACCACATCACCTACAGCACACCTACTAGACCGTACCAATGTAGGGAAGTACAGGTGTCCAGTGAGATACTGACCACATCACCTATAGCACACCTACCAGACTGTACCAATGTAGGAAAGTACAGGTGTCCAGTGAGATACTGACCACATCACCTACCAGACCGTATCAATGTAGGGAAGTACAGGTGTCCAGTGAGATACTGACCACATCACCTACAGCACACCTACTAGACCGTACCAATGTAGGGAAGTACAGGTGTCCAGTGAGATACTGACCACATCACCTACAGCACACCTACTAGACTGTACCAATGTAGGGAAGTACAGGTGTCCAGTGAGATACTGACCACATCACCTACAGCACACCTACTAGATCATACCAATGTAGGGAAGTAAATGTGTCCAGTGAGATACTGACCACATCACCTACAGCACACCTACCAGACCGTACCAATGTAGGGAAGTACAGGTGTCCAGTGAGATACTGACCACATCACCTACAGCACACCTACTAGACCGTACCAATGTAGGGAAGTACAGGTGTCCAGCGAGATACTGACCACATCACCTACAGCACACCTACTAGACCGTACCAATGTAGGGAAGTACAGGTGTCCAGTGAGATACTGACCACATCACCTATAGCACACCTACCAGACTCTACCAATGTAGGAAAGTACAGGTGTCCAGTGAGATACTGACCACATCACCTACCAGACCGTATCAATGTAGGGAAGTACAGGTGTCCAGTGAGATACTGACCACATCACCTACAGCACACCTACTAGACCGTACCAATGTAGGGAAGTACAGGTGTCCAGTGAGATACTGACCACATCACCTACAGCACACCTACCAGACCGTACCAATGTAGGGAAGTACAGGTGTCCAGCGAGATACTGACCACATCACCTACAGCACACCTACTAGACCGTACCAATGTAGGGAAGTACAGGTGTCCAGTGAGATACTGACCACATCACCTATAGCACACCTACCAGACTGTACCAATGTAGGAAAGTACAGGTGTCCAGTGAGATACTGACCACATCACCTACCAGACCGTATCAATGTAGGGAAGTACAGGTGTCCAGTGAGATACTGACCACATCACCTACAGCACACCTACTAGACCGTACCAATGTAGGGAAGTACAGGTGTCCAGTGAGATACTGACCACATCACCTACAGCACACCTACTAGACTGTACCAATGTAGGGAAGTACAGGTGTCCAGTGAGATACTGACCACATCACCTACAGCACACCTACTAGATCATACCAATGTAGGGAAGTAAATGTGTCCAGTGAGATACTGACCACATCACCTACAGCACACCTACCAGACCGTACCAATGTAGGGAAGTACAGGTGTCCAGTGAGATACTGACCACATCACCTACAGCACACCTACTAGACCGTACCAATGTAGGGAAGTACAGGTGTCCAGCGAGATACTGACCACATCACCTACAGCACACCTACTAGACCGTACCAATGTAGGGAAGTACAGGTGTCCAGTGAGATACTGACCACATCACCTATAGCACACCTACCAGACTCTACCAATGTAGGAAAGTACAGGTGTCCAGTGAGATACTGACCACATCACCTACCAGACCGTATCAATGTAGGGAAGTACAGGTGTCCAGTGAGATACTGACCACATCACCTACAGCACACCTACTAGACCGTA
Organism: Cepaea hortensis; assembly: GCA_963921405.1. Lineage (NCBI taxonomy): Eukaryota > Metazoa > Mollusca > Gastropoda > Stylommatophora > Helicidae > Cepaea > Cepaea hortensis. The sequence goes on from OY992879.1 coordinate 54,508,628, forward strand.
CCAATGTAGGGAAGTACAGGTGTCCAGTGAGATACTGACCACATCACCTACAGCACACCTACCAGACCGTACCAATGTAGGGAAGTACAGGTGTCCAGCGAGATACTGACCACATCACCTACAGCACACCTACTAGACCGTACCAATGTAGGGAAGTACAGGTGTCCAGTGAGATACTGACCACATCACCTATAGCACACCTACCAGACTGTACCAATGTAGGAAAGTACAGGTGTCCAGTGAGATACTGACCACATCACCTACCAGACCGTATCAATGTAGGGAAGTACAGGTGTCCAGTGAGATACTGACCACATCACCTACAGCACACCTACTAGACCGTACCAATGTAGGGAAGTACAGGTGTCCAGTGAGATACTGACCACATCACCTACAGCACACCTACTAGACTGTACCAATGTAGGGAAGTACAGGTGTCCAGTGAGATACTGACCACATCACCTACAGCACACCTACTAGATCATACCAATGTAGGGAAGTAAATGTGTCCAGTGAGATACTGACCACATCACCTACAGCACACCTACCAGACCGTACCAATGTAGGGAAGTACAGGTGTCCAGTGAGATACTGACCACATCACCTACAGCACACCTACTAGACCGTACCAATGTAGGGAAGTACAGGTGTCCAGCGAGATACTGACCACATCACCTACAGCACACCTACTAGACCGTACCAATGTAGGGAAGTACAGGTGTCCAGTGAGATACTGACCACATCACCTATAGCACACCTACCAGACTGTACCAATGTAGGAAAGTACAGGTGTCCAGTGAGATACTGACCACATCACCTACCAGACCGTATCAATGTAGGGAAGTACAGGTGTCCAGTGAGATACTGACCACATCACCTACAGCACACCTACTAGACCGTACCAATGTAGGGAAGTACAGGTGTCCAGTGAGATACTGACCACATCACCTACAGCACACCTACTAGACTGTACCAATGTAGGGAAGTACAGGTGTCCAGTGAGATACTGACCACATCACCTACAGCACACCTACTAGATCATACCAATGTAGGGAAGTAAATGTGTCCAGTGAGATACTGACCACATCACCTACAGCACACCTACCAGACCGTACCAATGTAGGGAAGTACAGGTGTCCAGTGAGATACTGACCACATCACCTACAGCACACCTACTAGACCGTACCAATGTAGGGAAGTACAGGTGTCCAGTGAGATACTGACCACATCACCTACAGCATACCTACCAGACCGTACCAATGTAGGGAAGTAAATGTGTCCAGCGAGATACTGACCACATCACCTACAGCAAACCTACTAGACTGTACCAATGTAGGGAAGTACAGGTGTCCAGTGAGATACTGACCACATCACCTACAGCACACCTACTAGACTGTACCAATGTAGGGAAGTACAGGTGTCCAGCGAGATACTGACCACATCACCTACAGCACACCTACTAGACCGTACGAATGTAGGGAAGTACAGGTGTCCAGTGAGATACTGACCACATCACCTACCAGACCGTATCAATGTAGGGAAGTACAGGTGTCCAGTGAGATACTGACCACATCACCTACAGCACACCTACTAGACCGTACCAATGTAGGGAAGTACAGGTGTCCAGTGAGATACTGACCACATCACCTACAGCACACCTACTAGATCATACCAATGTAGGGAAGTAAATGTGTCCAGTGAGATACTGACCACATCACCTACAGCACACCTACCAGACCGTACCAATGTAGGGAAGTACAGGTGTCCAGTGAGATACTGACCACATCACCTACAGCACACCTACTAGACTGTACCAATGTAGGAAAGTACAGGTGTCCAGTGAGATACTGACCACATCACCTACAGCACACCTACTAGACCGTACCAATGTAGGGAAGTACAGGTGTCCAGTGAGATACTGACCACATCACCTACAGCACACCTACTAGACCGTACCAATGTAGGGAAGTACAGGTGTCCAGTGAGATACTGACCACATCACCTACAGCATACCTACCAGACCGTACCAATGTAGGGAAGTAAATGTGTCCAGCGAGATACTGACCACATCACCTACAGCAAACCTACTAGACTGTACCAATGTAGGGAAGTACAGGTGTCCAGCGAGATACTGACCACATCACCTACAGCACACCTACTAGACTGTACGAATGTAGGGAAGTACAGGTGTCCAGTGAGATACTGACCACATCACCTACAGCACACCTACTAGACCGTACGAATGTAGGGAAGTACAGGTGTCCAGTGAGATACTGACCACATCACCTACAGCACACCTACTAGACCGTACCAATGTAGGGAAGTACAGGTGTCCAGTGAGATACTGACCACATCACCTACAGCACACCTACTAGACAGTACCAATGTAGGGAAGTACAGGTGTCCAGTGAGATACTGACCACATCACCTACAGCACACCTACTAGACCGTACGAATGTAGGGAAGTACAGGTGTCCAGTGAGATACTGACCACATCACCTACAGCACACCTACTAGACCATACCAATGTAGGGAAGTACAGGTGTCCAGTGAGATACTGACCACATCACCTACAGCACACCTACTAAACAGTACCAATGTAGGGAAGTAAATGTGTCCAGTGAGATACTGACCACATCACCTACAGCACACCTACCAGACTGTACCAATGTAGGGAAGTACAGGTGTCCAGTGAGATACTGACCACATCACCTACAGCACACCTACTAGACTGTACCAATGTAGGAAAGTACAGGTATCCAGTGAGATTCTGACCACATCACCTACAGCACACCTACTAGACTGTACCAATGTAGGGAAGTACAGGTGTCCAGTGAGATACTGACCACATCACCTACAGCACACCTACCAGACCGTACCAATGTAGGGAAGTACAGGTATCCAGTGAGATACTGACCACATCACCTACAGCACACCTACCAGACCGTACCAATGTAGGGAAGTACAGGTGTCCAGTGAGATACTGACCACATCACCTACAGCACACCTACCAGACCGTACCAATGTAGGGAAGTACAGGTGTCCAGTGAGATACTGACCACATCACCTACAGCACACCTACCAGACCGTACCAATGTAGGGAAGTACAGGTGTCCAGCGAGATACTGACCACATCACCTACAGCACACCTACTAGACTACCAATGTAGGGAAGTACAGGTGTCCAGTGAGATACTGACCACATCACCTACAGCACACCTACTAGACCGTACCAATGTAGGGAAGTACAGGTGTCCAGTGAGATACTGACCACATCACCTACAGCACACCTACTAGACCGTACCAATGTAGGTCTACCGCCCACACATGTGTGAACAGGTCCTTTAATCCACTCACTCACTGACAATATCCATTCAGGTCCTTTAATCCACTCACTCACTGACAATATCCGTTCAGACAGCTATGGCAAACTACTGAACCTCAGCTGGCCAAGAAATCACAAACAGCCAAAGACTGCGAGGTCCTGTAAAGGATATGCAACTGACTGACTAACCATGTCCCCTGTACACCCCATGACATGCACAAGGCTGCTTGTTTGCTTGTATGTTTCAACATCAGCGTGGGGGTCAGCATGGCTGAATGGATCAGAGCACTGGCTCTTAAACTTCCAGTGTGCTCATAGCAAATTCAGCCTCTACACCAGTCAGTTGAACTAACATGTTGACTTCTTGTCCTTGTCTTGGGGATGTAAATTATAAGTACCTCTGAAGTCAGAGTGGGTTGGCCTGATGGCGAGGGACACTGGCAGTAGGGAAAGCTAATCCACACGCAGACATCAGTCCCGTGCACTATTCAGTTGTCAACTACTACAAGTAGAAGCTTGTGTGTGGACCATGCTCAAGGTCAAAGTTAGCCAACAAAAACATCAAACAACTGCATGAACACAGCCTGTGTTTGAATGCTTCTGTCCCAGTTGTCATGTTGGTCATCTGACACAGTGGGCTGGGAAATAGCTGAGCCAGGTCAACAAATGCTTTAATGCTTGCAGATGTTTGTCTTCTGTCCCAGTTGTCATGTTGGTCATCTGACACAGTGGGCTGGGAAATAGCTGAGCCAGGTCAACAAATGCTTTAATGCTTGCAGATGTTTGTCTTCTGTCCCAGTTGTCATGTTGGTCATCTGACACAGTGGGCTGGGAAATAGCTGAGCCAGGTCAACAAATGCTTTAATGCTTGCAGATGTTTGTCTTCTGTCCCAGTTGTAATGTTGGTCATCTGACACAGTGGGCTGGGAAATAGCTGAGCCAGGTCAACAAATGCTTTAATGCTTGCAGATGTTCATCTTCTGTCCCAGTTTTCATGTTGGTCATCTGACACAGTGGGCTGGGAAATAGCTGAGCCAGGTCAACAAATGCTTTAATGCTTGCAGATGTTTGTCTTCTGTCCCAGTTGTCATGTTGGTCATCTGACACAGTGGGCTGGGAAATAGCT
>OY992879.1:54518077-54710577 GCA_963921405.1 Cepaea hortensis
TAGTTGGTTGTGCATTGAGGCACACTGGTTCATTCAGTGACGCGCTGTCGCTGTCGACATTTAGAGACAGCAGGTTCGAATGCCGGAGTGACCACTATAGCTTTCAATTTTTTTAAAATCATTTAGTGTCTTTAATTTCTACTTTCCTCGACTTCTTGAAGTGCCTATTAATACATGTGAAGTTGATTTATTTGGTTGTTTCAGGTTTGAAGATTGAACACAACCCATTATTGGCAACGCTGATCGTATTCCGGTACGAAACGTGGGCCTTGTCCACATCACATTGGAAGCACTAGATCTCGTTTGAGCACGTCAGTAGTGCATATTCCTGACTGGACCCGGGATTGAACTCCGGATCACTGGCGTGTGAGGCGGGTGTATAATACACAATTCACCCGTGAATTTGACAAACTGGCACCTTGCCGTCTTAACAGACGACAAGTGGTTACATTAAAAGGCATAATAACTGCAACCCATGGCGGTAGCGAATGTAAGTGATGAGAGGGAGAGATTGGCACCTTTCCGCCTTGCCAGACGATAGTTTGGTACATTGTGCTTCAAAAAGGCTTAATAACTACGACCCATGGCGGTGGCAAGTGTGGCTGATAAGGCCAATTCGTGCTGTAAATGTTTGTCCACAGTGGATGCATATGAAAACATGGTCATTTCCACCATCATGCACCATCTTACGTCTCTCACGCTCTATGTGTGTTTTATCTGCAATCATTTTCTCCTTTGTCTTTATTCCAATTATAATAGTTGCCCTCCATGCAACACGTTCAGCGGCGACTTGCTCCCAATGTGCATTATCAATGCCTGTATCAATCATGTCCCGCTTACATACATCTTTGTATCGTAATAGAGGTCGACTCTGAGATCTCTTATCCATCTGTAATTCACCAAAAAAGATGTCCTTTGGTATTCTACCATCATCCATCCTCCTAACGTGTCCTATCCATCTAAGTCAGTGGTTCTCAACCTTTTTTGGCCCATGCCCCCCTTTACCTTATGTTCAGAACGTCATTCCCCCCCCCCCCCTTTCGAATGTCCTCCCTATAAATCCCCCCACCTTTACACAGTATACTTAAAAATGGAAGCTAAATTTAATAACACATACAAGTTTAGACATCTACATAAAACGTGATTTGCGGGTCTACTTACGCTATAAAACGAATTTCATTAGGGTGAGAAGTACAGAACCGTAAAATGTAGAGGGAAAAACAATATCAAGTAACTTGTTCTTGTATTAATGCGATCTTGAAATAATCTTAATTCTTCCCCCCCCCCCCCCCCCGGAAACCCTAAAATTCCCCTCGGGGGGGGGGGGAATTCCCCACCGTTTGAGAACCACTGATCTAAATCTACGAAGACTTAGCATGGTACATACTGTCACACAACCTGATCTTTCCAATACTTCAGTATTTGTGATTTTGTCTTGCCACTTAATACAGTGGAGTCTGAATAAGTAGAAGTCAAGTCGCAGGGGCCGAAGGAATTAGTTCTACTTATCCGAAATTCTACTTATCCAGACTGCACACATATTTACACTAATACCATGCAGCAGCATTGAGTAAAATGATTGTACCACATAGGAAACATAGGCAGTGAACAAATAAATAGCAATACAATATTAGACATGTTAAAATGTTTAATTTTGAAAATTTCCAAATTAATTAAAGAAAAAGTCTGTGATTTATCTTCCCATTACATGTTTAAAGGCACAAAATGGTGAGACTGCATCATCTGAACATCCATTCTGCATCATGTAAATGTCAATTGATGCCAAAATATCTGACTGCGATACAAGTTGTGCTTGCAGGCCACAGTCTTCCTCATCATCAGAGTCAGGGCTGGAAGGGTCTGTTGGTTGAATGACTGGCATACATAGCCCTATAATATCAGTGCTTGAAAGAGTGGCACTAGTAAGTAGTAGAAACATCATTGTCAATGTTCACAAACTCCTCTGGATAAATCTTCAGCTCTTTATACAATCTAGCAAGTAATGACCCCACTGAAATGTCAGTAACATTGCTCTCACTGCTCGCAGAATTATATTTAGCTAAAGTAAGTCTGAGCACGTCTTCTATCCATGAGTGAGTCGTTGCTTCGTCGACTGACTGTTTCTCTCCACGCACATTCTTGTAAGTGATGCATTGTCGTTTTTGGAAACGATCCAACCAGCTAGCACTACAATTCCAGTCTGTCTGACCTCCAAGACGTGCAAATTCTTCTGCTTTCGCAATAAGTAAAGGCCAATTTACTGGTACACTTGCCAGTCTAATAACAGTGAACCATTTTAAAAGGGCAGCATTAACAAAATCGCACGCAGCAGTTCTTCTAACTCTCTGCCTATCACTGTCGATTTGACATTCGAAAAACAATTGTTTGTAGTGGTCTTTATGCTTTAAAATGCCGGAAAGTGTCGATGCTGGAATACCAAATTCTCTAGCTATATCCACTTTCTTCTTCTCACTATGTTCAACCTCTTCCAACAGCTCAATCTTTCTTTTTAAAGTCAAAGTTTTAAGCTTTCGTTCACTAGCAGCCATTGTTGACATGTAGCAACATATCGTATGTGCGAGATTGTTCTCCGGGCTGACTAAAATACACATTCTTTCTCGAAACAAATTTTTTTTTTTTTTTTGGGGGGGGGGGGGGGGTGAAATAAACAGTTCGACTTAAACGTGCACACTTATATAGTCAGTATTCATTTTTATGTTCGACTAATCCGAAAATTCGAGTTAACCGATATTCGACTTATCAGGAATTTTTATACAAAGATAAAGAAGGATAATGGATCACCTGTAGGGATCACCAAAGACCAAGCCAATAACATCGACTTAAGCGAAATTCTAGTTATCCGAGTTCGACTTAAGTGGACTCGACTGTACCAAGTATTCTTCCCCGTATGAAAGCTGTTTACGTTTCTTTTGGTGTGAGTAAGTTGTCCAGGTTTCACTACCATAAAGAAGAGTACTAACGACACAGGCTTGGTAGACGAGGACTTTTGTTTTGGCAGTAAGCTTCCTGTTATCCCAGACTCTTTTTGCTAACATGTTCATTGTTGTTGCTGCATTACCAATCCTAATGTTGATTTCCTGATCTAGGGATAATTTTGCTATTTATCTCTGGTCCTAGATATGTAAAATGGTCTACTATCTCCAGTTCGGCGTCGTCAATAAAGATTGATGGTGCCCCATGTGCACCTTGTGACATAATCTGTGTCTTCTTTTTGTTAATTGTTAAACCAAATTCAGAACAAGCATTGGAGAATGCAGACAGTAGATGTTGTAATTATTCCCCAGAGTGGGTCGTAATTGCAGCATCATCCGCAAAAAAAGCAACTCTCTTATTAGTACCCTCATAATTTTGGTATTGGCCTTCAATCTCTGAGCATTACAGAGGCCGCCATAGGAGCGTGAGTGAATGTATATATCGGCATCCTGATCACGAAAGGCATATTTCAGTAGAAGTGAAAAGTATATTCCAAAGAGGGGGGGGGGGGCTGGGGCTGGTACACAACCTTGCTTAACTCCACTCTTGATTTCAAACTCTTCTGAAGTTGCACAATCAAACTTGATTATACCCTTCATGCCTGTGTGGAACGATTCCACAATGGACAGAAGAGTTGGTGGGCAGCCAATCTTCTTTAGTGCTTTGATTCCTAGGTTAGATTACGCTCATCAGCACGCCACGACTTTCTGAGCGACCGGCTCCATACTCTCATTAGTCACTGGCGCGACTCGAACCACTTCTAATTCTCGTGCGTTCACGTCGACCACGAGAGTATTCTGGGTTACCGGAGAAAGCTGCTAACCCCTCGGCCAGGCAGCCGGCATATATATATATATATATATATATATATATATATATATATATATATATATATATATATATATATATATATACATTGGCACCTTGCCGTCTTGACAGACGATAGTTTGTGCTTTAAAAAGGCATAATAACTTTTAACTATGGCGGTAGCGAGTGTGACTGATAAGGCCAATTTGCGCTGTAAATGTCCGTTCACAGTGGGTGCATGTGAACACGTGGTCATTTCCACCATCATGCACCATCTTACGTCTCAAACGCTTGGTGTGTGACTTTTCTGCAATAATTTTCTCCTTTGACTTTATTCCATTTCTGATATTTGCCCTCCATGCAACACGTTCAGCGGCGACTTGCTCCCAATGTGCATTATCAATGCCTGTATCAATCATGTCCCGCTTACACACATCTTTGTATCGTAGTAGAGGCCGACCCTGAGATCTCTTACCCATCTGTAATTCACCAAAAAAGATATCCTTTGGTATTCTACCATCATCCATCCGCCTAAGATGTCCTATCCATCTAAGTCTACGAAGACTGAGCATGGAATAAACTGTCACACAACATGATCTTTCCAATACTTCAGTATTTGTGATTTTGTCTTGCCACTTAATACCAAGAATTCTTCGCAGACACCGCATATGAAAGCTGTTTAAATTGTTCTCTTGGTGTGAGTAAATTGTCCAGGTTTCACTGCCATAGAGAAGAGTACTAAGGACACAGGCTTGATAGACAAGGACTTTTGTTTTGGCAGCAAGCTTCCTGTTCTCCCAGACTCTTTTTCTTAACCTGTTCATTGTTGTTGCTGCCTTACCAATCCGGATGTTGATTTCCTGATCTAGGGATAATTTGCTATTTACCACTGATCCTAGATATGTAAAATGGTCTACTATCTCTAGTTCGGCGTCGTCAATAAAGATTGATGGTACCCCATGTGCACCTTGTGACATAATCTGTGTCTTCTTTTTGCTAATTGTTAAACCAAATTCAGAACAAGCATTGGAGAATGCAGATAGTAGACATTGCAATTCTTCCTCAGAGTGGGTCGTAACTGCAGCATCATCTGCAAAAAGCAACTCTCTGATCAGTACCCTCCTAATTTTGGTCTTAGCCTTCAATCTCTGAGCATTGTAGAGGCCGCCATCTGAGCGTGAGTTAATGTATATACCACCATCCTGATCACGAAATGCATATTTCAGTAGAAGTGAAAAGTATATTCCAAAGAGGGTGGGAGCTAGTACACAACCTTGCTTAACTCCACTCTTGATTTCAAATTCTTCAGAAGTTGCACCATCAAACTTGATTATACCCTTCATGCCTGTGTGGAACGATTCAACAATGGACAGAAGAGTTGGTGGGCAGCCAATCTTCTTTAGTGCCTTGAACAGACCCTCACGACTGACCAAATCAAATGCCTTTGTGAGGTCGATGAAGGCAATAAACAGTGGTTGATTCTGTTCACGGCATTTTTCTTGCATTTGTCGCAATGAGAATATCATATCAGTGGTAGACCGGTTCTGTCGAAAGCCACACTGTGATTCGGGGTAGACTTGATCTCCTAGGACTTGAAGTCTGCGCAGAACAATTCTGGCAAATACTTTTCCAACAATACACAGAAGTGAGATACCCCTATAGTTGTTGCAGTCGCTCCGATCGCCCTTGTTCTTGTACAGTGTTATGATGCTTGAATCTTTGAAATCCTGTGGGACTTGTCCTTCACGCCAGCATAGCTCTATTAGCTGGTGGATCTGTATAGTGAGTGTGTCTTGCCCACTCCTGATAACCTCTATTGGAATCCCATCCTTACCTGGAGCCTTGCCAGATGCAAGTTCATTTATAGCACACTTAACTTCTGTTATGGTGGGAAGTGTGTCCAGGTGGTCAAGAGTTGGTAGAGCCTCTATGGCGTTGAGGGCATTATCCGCTAGTTTGGTCTCACTTGAGTAAAGCTCCAAATAGTGCTCTACCCATCTGTCCATCTGCTGTTTCTTATCAGTGATGACTTCTCCAGTCAAGGTTTTCAATGGTGCACTTCTTTTGATCACTGGACCACAGGCTTTCTTTATTCCTTCATACATGCTTCTTATGTCTCCCTTATCACTTGCGATTTGAATGGACTCACATAACTTGATCCAATAATCATTTGCACACTGCCTGGCAGCCTTTTGCACATCCTTCCTAGCTTGCCTTAGCTCACTCAGAGTGTTACGCGTTGGTCTTTCCTTGTTTCTTAAGAGAGCTTTCTTCTTCTTATCAATCAAGGGCTGCAGAGTCTCGCTGTTGGCCGCAAACCAGTCCTGCCTCTTATGATCCACAGTGCCGTAAACCTTTACGGCAGTTTTACAAAGAGTTTCCTTAAGTTTATTCCATTTATCATTTACTGTACAATTTTCTGGTGTATCAGTGAAAGCGTCTTCAAGTTGCTGTTGAAACTGAAAGTACTTTTCAGGATCATGAGTGTTAATAATATTAATCCTGGGGCTAGATTTGTGTTTAGCTGTGTAGATTCTCTTTGGTCTCAGTCTAACCCTTGCAACAACCAAAGAATGATCCGTATCACAGTCAGCACTGTGGTAACTACGAGTCAATGATATATGGTTCAGATGTTGTCTCCGTGTGATGATGAAGTCCAGCTGGTGCCAATGGCCGGATCTTGGATGTTTCCATGTGACCTTATGCATCTCTTTTGTTTTAAAAAAAGAGTTTGTAATACATAGGTCATTACTGGTGCAATGCTTATATATATATATATATATATATATATATATATATATATATATATATATATATATATATATATATATATATATATATATATATATATATCCCCCGATGGTGTTTCCACCTTGTCGTGGTGGGGGAGCTTGAGTTTCTCAATGACCATGAGAGCTATGCCGGCGGTAGCGTAGCTACCAGCAGGGCCTCCCAAGCCGGACAGGTCAAAGGGTAGAGAACAGACAAAGAGAAACACCCTGGTCCTCCAGGTTGGGGGTTGAAGCGTGGGGTTAACATCCCCACCTTTGTAAAAACCTTTCTTTGTTACGAAACAAATACATGAGCCTCGATATCGGACTGACTTATCTGGACAACGACCTTGGAACGTTAAAGGACTTTTGAGATTTGAAACATGGAATGTACGGACACTATATCGAGCTGGAGCGGCCGAAGAACTAACCCGGGAGCTGGTTGAATATCAAATGGATATAACAGCAATTCAAGAAATAAGGTGGCCAGGAGAGGGTACTTTAGAGCAAAATGGAATGATTATAATATATGGAGGAAACACCCAAAATAAACATGAATTAGGAACAGGATTTGTCATCAAAAAAGAGTTATGGGGGAACGTTTTAAACTTTAAAGCTTTTAATGACAGGATTAGTAAATTACGAATAAAAGGTAAATGGAAAAATATAACGATGATTAATGTACATGCACCTACTGAAGAGAAAGAAGATGATATTAAAGAAGACTTTTATAATGATCTGGAAGATGTCATAGAAGAAACCCCCAAACAGGACATCCTGATTGTGCTGGGAGACTTCAATGCAAAAATAGGTAGAGAGCAAACTAATAAAAAAGTGGCTGGTATGGAAAGCCTACATACAACTTCAAATGATAATGGATGGAGAGTCATCAACCTGGCAGAAGCCAAAGGACTGCAGATTAGCAGTACCAGACTACAAAGAAAGGATATACACAAACAAACTTGGAAATCATGTGACAAGAGAACCTATAATCAAATAGATCACATTTTAATTAACAACAGAAATGCATCAAACATACAGCAAGTCAGAAGTTATAGAGGAGCTGAGTGCCACAGTGACCACTTCCTCGTTGGAGCAAAATTTAAAATAAAACTTAAGAGAGCTTTCTATACTAAATTACAAAGATTACACCCAACATATAACAGAGAAAAACTACAAGACATTACAGTCAAAGAGAAATTTACAGATGAAATAAAATGTAAACTTGAAACTCTGCAAAACCCTTCGGAGGAAAGCGTTGACCAAACTTGGTTGAACATCAAGAATACAATTCAATCTACCGCAGAAGAATGTCTCGGTGTGTTAACCACGCATAGAAGGAACAGATGGTTCAATCAAAGCTGTGAAGAAGCAGTCATTAGGAAGAAGAATGCCAGACATGTATGGTTAAATGACATCAATAACATCCAAAAGGAAGAGCATTATAGAAATGAATGTAAAGAGGCTACAAAAATAGTCAGACAGCAGAAGCGAGAATATATGAGTAATATAATCAAAGATATGGAAACTAATCACCAGAAAAATGAATCCAGAAAATTTTTTAAAGAACTGAAGTCAATGAAACGAGGGCACCAACAAAACACATATGGTTTAAAAGACAAAAATGGGAATATGATAAATACCAATGAGGAAATGTGCAACACATGGAAAGAATATTTTATTGAATTACTAAATTGTGAAGCTCCAAGTAACATTTTCCCACAGGAAGAGGTTCTAACATGCGAACCACAAATTGAAGAACCTACATTTGAAGAAATCCTATATGTAATCGCACGACTTAAAAACAATAAGGCAACTGGGACTGATGGAATTACTGCTGAATTTATAAAGGCAGGTGGCCATGCATTACATCTAAAGCTATACGAACTAATAATAAAAATCTGGAGGACAGAAGAATTACCCCATGACTGGAAAGAGTCATTATTGATACCTATCTTTAAGAAAGGAGACAAGTTCCAATGTGAAAATTATAGAGGAATATCACTACTGTCCACAAGCTATAAGATACTATCCGCAGTATTACTAAATAGACTAAAACCATATTCAGAAGACATATTAGGTGACTACCAGGCAGGTTTTAGACAAAACAGATCAACAATAGATCAGATATTTATCTTACGACAAATAGCCGAGAAACATTGGGAATATAAAAGAGATCTCCATAACATTTTTGTGGATTTTAAAAAGGCTTATGATAGTGTCCATAGGAATAGTCTATGGAATGCTATGCAGGAATTTGGAATACCAAGGAAGTTAATCAACATGACCAGACTATGCATGGAAGATACTTATAATATAGTAACATATAAAGGCAGGAAATCAGACCCTTTCCAAATAACATCTGGCTTGAAACAGGGTGATGCACTATCGCCGCTACTCTTCAATCTGGCTCTAGAGAAAATTGTAAGGAAGATAAAGGAGGAATGTGATATTGGAGGAACATCCAAGCTGCTTGGTTATGCAGATGATATAGATATTATAGGACAAAGTGAACAAAAGTCATTGGAAATATTGACTCACTTAAAGGAAAAAGCCCAACAGATGGGGCTGGTTATCAACCAAGATAAGACAGAATATATGGTAATTTCAAGAGACGGAATGGCTAAAAACTCTGGCCATATACAAATAGATAATATGACCATTAAAAAAACGGAAACATACACATACCTGGGTACAATCTTCAACTGCTCCAACATCATAAGGGAAGAAATACAAACTAGAATCAACTCTGGAAATAAGATATACTATGCACTACAACATCTACTAAAATCAAAGGCGCTATCTCGTAACACCAAAATCACAATATACAAAACACTGATCAGACCAGTTGTGCTGTATGGCTCTGAAACCTGGAGTACAACGAAAGGAGACGAAGCCTTGTTACAAACCTTTGAGAACAAAATTTTAAGACGCATCTTTGGACCCATTAGGGATACACAAAGCGGAGAGTGGAAAAGAAGAAGTAACAAAGACATTTATGATCTGTTTAAGTCTCCGCTAATCACTGGTATCATGAAGGCTAATAGACTACAATGGCTGGGGCATATAGAAAGAATGGAAGATAATAGGGAAACAAAACTCGCTTACACTCAGGAAATAAATGACCGTAGACCCCGAGGTAGACCAAGAAGACGGTGGAGAGATAATACATGTACAGACCTACAAGCACTTGGAATCAACGACTGGCAAGAGAAGGTCCACCAGAGAGACGAATGGAGACGGATTGTATTTGCAGCAAAGAACCTCAATGACTCGGAAAGCTGAAGAAGAAGATATATATATATATATATATATATATATATATATATATATATATATATATATATATATATATATATATATATATATATATATATATATATATATATATATATCATGTGCCATGCCGGAAAGCGTGGGCGGTCATGACTCGCCATTTCACTCGATCACCAGTGTCGTGGATCAGCTCAGTGTTCCTGTCTCGTCCATGCCATGTGGCCAAGCCATCCAGGTATTTTCCTCTCGGTCTTCCTCTTGGTCTGTTCCCTTCGATCTTGCCAGTTGTCACTAAGTTCTCCAATCCATTTCTTCTCATAACATGTACAACAAATTTTGACTGTCTACGTCTAATTTCTCTAATCAGTTTACGATGTTCATTTGTCTCCTGTAGTACTTGGTCATTGGTTTTTCTGTCTGTCCATGGTATTCTTTGCATTTTCCTCAGAAACCACATTTCTGCAGCCATCAGATATGACGTCATCTATATGTGCACATGTTGAGTAACCTCAACTACGCACAGCTTGTTAGTCCCCCTAACCTCGGACACATGTAGCTTCCCATATTCCATATTCCATGAACATCTGTTGACTTGTGTCCGGGCTGATTCAGGTATTGACATTTATGTAAGAGGTAAACTAAAATAATAATAATGATAGATTTTGTAACAACATTTAAATTATAGGATATAGGGGTGACAATTATTAAACATTTCCACTTACGAAGGCGTTATTTCTCATCCTTTGAGGATAATCCTGTTAAATTTACTGAATAATGATAATAAACACACAACTTTTCTTCACTAATAATAAATATCATAAGAATTGCTCCTTAAAACCATCGAAACATAATTATAACTGCATATTTTGAAGCAAGTAATGTTCACACAAAATTGAGAAAATCAGGAAAAAACTTGGCACAAGTGTCCTCAATAGATTGACAATTAATATATACACATTTCTGTTTATTGTTATTTACAACCTAAGCATCAATTCGGCGGAAATACCCCACGATTGGCTGCATAGCTTACTGGTCCCACTCCCAAAGCCAGGTAAGGATCACTCCAGACTTAATGGATACAGAATCATAACCCTGCAAAACACGTATGACATAGTCCTCGAAAATATAGTAGCACGCAGGCTCCAGCGACATTTGGAAAGTCGTAACCTGCTTCCCCAAGGACTCGGGAGTTACCGGCCTGGGAAGGACACCTGGGCCAAAGCTGCAACTTTTGCATTTGATGTCTACGAGTGCCTCCAGGATAAACAGGAGACAATGGCGGTAGCTCTTGACCTGGAGGATGCGTATAACAGGGTCAGGTATTATCGGTTGATATACACACTGTTGGACATGGAGGTTTGCCCTTGCCTTGTTAGATGGGTTGCGGCAGTTCTTTATGAGCGTAAGGTTGCACTGCGCATGGGTTCCTGGACTTCTGACCCCTGTACTATTACACCTGGGTTGCAGCAGGGATCTGCCTTGTCCCCAGTGCTCTTTAATGTCTACACCAGCAAAATCGCAGCTATTGAGACACCAGGTGTGGGTAGAATCTTGACATTTGTAGATGATGTGCTGGTGTACAGACAGGGCCAGTTTGGCGAAAGACTTACAGGTGGCAGTAAACAGGGTGGCGGAGTGGTGTAGGGACACAGGGGCCATTAATACACCCAGACAAGGCATCGGTTGTGTGGTACACCCTGGATAACCGGATCGTCAAGGCAGATGTCCCAGGTATTATGTTGAATGGATGTCCTCTTAGTCGAGAGAGTAAATTGAAGTACTCGGGTATCACCTTTGACAGGTGGTTGTCTTTTAAGGATCACGTGGAGGCTTTGGTGGTGAAGGCTGGTAGGGGATTTGTTGCATTGAGGGCTATGGCAGCAACAGGGGTAGATCAGAGGATCCTGTACAGGCTCTTTCAGCAGTTAATAATTTATGTCATTGAGTATGGTTTGGGGCTGCTGACAGTATCAAAGAGTCAGCTTGAAAGGTTGGAGCGCATACAGAATGCTGCCATGCGGTTAATCCTGGGGTGCACAAAGGACACACCAATTATATGCATGAAGCATATCCTGGCGCTACCAACAATGACAGATTGCCATAGGGTCCTTCAGGGCAAATGGTACCTGAGAGTTGCCGCAGACAGGGAACACCCGCTGCATGCAGCAATGGATATGGTCAAGGGTCGTAGATTAAGACGAGGCAGGTACTGGATGGCGCAGGCAGAACTTTCTATAAGTCAGGTGTGTGATCTAGAGACCATTAATCGTGAAAGAGAGTGGGTTGAAGTTCCGGAAGATATGACGGACTGGCACAATGTAATAATAACACTGGGTCGTGAGTGCAGAGAATGGGCAGCGGGTTGAAATGCAACAGCTGATCCAGAGCAACACACATTAAGGTGACATAGTCATCTATACCGATGGGTCAGTGGTAAGAAACAGACGTAGTGGCTGGGGCTTTATTGCAAAGGCTAATGGACGAGTCTTGAAAAAAGGAGAGTCTGGCATATGAGACTACGACCTCCAGCATGAGAATGGAGGTGGAGGCAGTAACAGCGGCATTCCGGTGGCTAGAGGAGACTACTGCAACGCCCGTTGTATACATTACGGATTCAAAGAGTATGCTTAGTAGGGTGGAGAAATGAATGTTTCACGTGGAATGGCTCTCGTCTCTTCAGAAGCCACAGATTGTGAGAATTGTATGGATATTGTGCCCTGGCCATGCGGGGGTACGGAGGAATGAACAGGCTGGTAGACTAGCAGGGAATGCACTTCTTGGTGGGAGTTTGCCTATGGACAAGGGGGGGGGGGTGGTCGTGCGCTTGTGGGACCAGGTGGAGAAGGCGGAGGATTAGACTGAGAACCCATATGTGGAAAGAATGAGATTGCGGGGGATCGGCAGGGGTTCTGGAAGAATCTCAAAACTGAGAGGGAAGATCAGGAGAACGTTTAATCATATATCGGTGGGAACGATTAGTAGTATGACTCTTCGTTGGCTGTTGAACGAGGGGACGGAGCACGTATGGTAATGTCCTGAGTGTAGTGATGTCTGTTCTTAACTCAACTTAACTCAGCTCAACTTACAATACTGGTAAGCTTATTTGTGATAGACTGCAAAGCAAACTTTGGGGCATAAGGTGTGGCCCATTAGAGCGAGCATAATTCGACCTGTTCCCTCATATGATGACGAACCTTCACTGTTAGTTTTGTTTGCCATTGTAACCGCCTGCTAATTAATTTATTTTAACCGAATAACCACATTAACCACGTGCTATCATTTTAGAATCTTTCATAGAGTCCTTTAAATCAAAATAACTACAATCTAACACTGTTTAAACTATAATCGAATGTAAATATGCGAGGTCGAGAACAAGGTGGTGCCATTTCTAAAATAATAAAAACAAGGCACTTTCACAATCGATATGTCTTTTAAAAAACGATAAACCCGCGCGTCTTGTATGATATTGTTCGAAGAGCATATAATTTCTATGTGTAAAGTTTTATTTACCAGACACTAAAAATTGCGGTAAATAAAAGAAATGAAATAAATAACGCATTGTCAATACTAAGCCCACGTATCGGCTTTTGGAAGTCTAGAGTAGCCCCACTGAGCCGTGTCATCGGCTCGTGGCAGTGAATTGGTTAAAACTGACATGCCACAGTATGGTTACATGTATACGTGTTGTATTCCCCGTCTGTATACTGGGTTAGTCTTTTGACGATGAAATACTTAACTAATTAAATGTCATGGGATGCTTGATCGTCTTAAGCGACTTCCCGTATCTGCCATGGGCTTATATATCGCCGAAATATTGTTTCAGTTAAAATATCAATGCAGTACCCTAAGCAACCTATTCTAATTTCTTCTTCTTCTTTGCGTTCATCCGGAGTGTTTTTTCAGATGTGATTGCGGTGTGTCTAAGTTATGCGCCCTTGGGCCGAAACCCATAGGCCAACATATCCGACTTTTAGCGTGCTTTTTTGACCAGGTAACATTCCTGGGAGATTCTCACTTTTGTGGTACCGTCCACAACCCAGTTGGCCAAGTTGGAAGGCAGGGACAGTCCATGGCATTTTCCGCCATCCAGGGTGTCTTCCATAATTGCAGGGCCGACACATAGCGCTCTGGTGCTGGGCTCACCGAGGGAATCGTCACGGCCTGCTCATGGCTGCTTTAATTCCTCACTTCAATATATTGGGCATTTCGTTCGCCCCGGGCCGTTTCCGCACAAACCAGAAAGGTCTGCAGACGATATCCACTCAGCGAGTTTTCGGTTCGGACATGTGCTTGTCGTTGTGCCCGTCAGAGCTGTTTCAGGCACGACGGACATTCGGAAACTACCTAGTTAGAGCTGTTCCGAACAAGAGCGGCATTCGGAAACTAGGTAGTCAGAGCTGTTCCTAGCACGAACGACATTTCACTCGGACGTTGTTTTTTTTTTGTTTTTTTTTTTTTGCGTTTTGCATGATTTATTTGCACCCGTAGGCCAGCACATCCGGCTTCAGCAGGCATTTTTACGGGTTAGTCTTCCCGGGGTTTCGAGGGATGTTAGACTGTTAGTGCTGTGGTGTCGCCCACATCTCAGCTGGTAAAAGTAAAACGGTCATCGACATCACGGTAAACCCTAAAGGGAAGGCAGGGGCAGACCATGGGCATTCCCCCGCTATCCAAGGAGGCTTCCATAATTGCAGAACTGGCACATATTGCTCTGAGACTGGGCTCACCCGAGGAATTGCCACGTCCTGCTCATGGCTGCTTTAATTCCTCACTTCCATGTGTTGGGCATTTCGCTTGCCACTGGTCGCTCAAGTACACACCAGGAACGGTCAGTCTGCGGGCGACATCCACTATAGTATGTCCCATAAAGAATGCCTTCATTCACGATCAATTATTTTGAACACTGTCTGTTGCATCGTTATGAAATTTTTCCAGCCGTCTTATATTTACCCCCACCCAAGGAATATGTCTTTGATAGGTCCACAAACAACTTAAATCATCGAAAGCGGCGACATTTCTTTGATGTTTTGCTGTATAACTAGTGATTTCTCGCTAACAAATTTATGTTTGCAGTAATGGGAGACCCACCAATTCAGATGACACACAAAGGCGTTTCCGGATTCGTATGGGAGTGGGTGCAGTGAAAGAAGTAGCTTAAAATCGACAGGGTCGGCTGAATTGCACCGGGTTTTTATCCCATATGGGTCAGTTTCTTTCCGCAGCGCGGAAAGCGTCACACAAAGCACGAACTCCATAGCTCCGAAAAAATGCACTCGTGAAATGAAGGACGCGGCCCGGAATCGAACATACAACCTTCGGAGCCCGGGTCAGACGGCTTGACCACTTCACCACGGAGAATCCCGAGGGGGGTGCAATGTCTAATATTAGTAAAGACAGAGAATTTACAGAGGCTCGGGGTTAATAATTTGTAAATTAACAGGAAAGTAGAAGGAATATATTTCTTACCTTATTTTTCATTTCCTTCTTGTTTCTTCAGCTGCTGGTTAATAAAGTGTACACAAGTATTCATGTTAGCTTTTTATATTGAGTTCGTGAAAGCTTCCAAATAGCTGTGCGTTAATGTGCGTATGGAGTGACCAGAAATGATACCGCAATTTAGTCATCATGTTTCCATTTTTAAGGATCTGTTCAGCTGTCTGTGTAGTTTGTTCACACGTACACATGGGTGACAGACCCGCTTTGAGTCTTCATGAAAGACTGTCTACTCTGCTGTTTACCGTTCAGAGACGGGACATGATTACTTATTTTGCACTATGAAAATAGTTGTCAGTGTCTCTGTAGTGGGCTTTCTTCTTAACGACCAAGATGTTGGTCCTCTTTTAATTGAAGTTTATAGATTGATTTGAATGCACGTGTGCTGTCCCCTAATTTGACAACGTGTTTACTCTCACGTTTCTTGTTATGCCACAATATGTCAGTTTCCACCGCAATATTACCCTTCTGTTGGTATTCAATGCGTTTAGTGTGTGTGTGTGTGTGTGTGTGTGTGTTTTGTGTGTGTGTGTGTGTGTGTGTGTGTGTGTGTGTGTGTGTGTGTGTGTGTGTGTGTGTGTGTGTGTTTCAATATAGTTGTTTGTCACCGCTGAGGGCTTGCGGAATTGAAAATTCATCACTATGGAATACAAACTGTTGCCATTGACATTATGCTGATGCTGTAATGTTTAGGGCCTTCAATTCGTCTGAATAGTTGGAGCAAAATATCCCAGTAAGTGTGTACGTAGATTAAGGTCTGCGATCTGCTCAGACCTTAATCTGTGTCGGACGATTCCAGTAGGTTGATGGTTGCTCTCGGTTGCATAAAATTCAATCCATCCTTTCTCCAATAGTCCTCTTCCTCTTTCAACACATGGTCCTCACATTTTTTCCAGTAACTTGTATCAATATTTAATAGCGCGGACTGGTTGACAGACAGACAGACAGACAGGCAGACAGACAGACAGACAGACAGACAGACAGACAGGTAGGTAGGAAGGTAGGTAGGTAGGTAGGCAGAAAGGTAGGTGGGTGTATGGATGGCTGGCTGGCTGGGTGAGTAGGTAGGTAGGTAGGTAGGTAGGTAGGTAGGTAGGTAGATAGATAGATAGATAGATAGATAGATAGATAGATAGATAGATAGATAGATAGATAGATCCCCGCCAGAAGCCGGGCCTTGTCAGCTAGTTTATTTATATAATCACGTTTCATGAAAGAACCCCCATTTGAGACACCTCTGAACAAACCTATTTAACTTCGCGCTGTTTGTGCCAAAACGAAAATCGCGAGACATTTTCAAAAAGAGCGTGGGTGTGTCTTGCTGAAGCTGTAATACTCTTAAAATGATGGTATTAATCCCTAAGCCCTAAATTATATACCGCATATAAACAAACATTGAAATCTGCTGTACAATCTCCAGAACAAATTTTTTTTTGTTGGGTGGACATAATGATAAGGTTATATGCTAAATCTCATCATTTTCCCTCAGTTGGTTACTGAGATATTGAATTTTATATTGAGGGGGAAAAAACACACACTATATGTAAGCTTTCGCTTTGGACTTCGGGCCACGCAATGGATTCGCTAGCCGTGCGTTCTATTTCGTGTTATTGAGACGTTTTTCCACCTTTGTCTAGACTCTCTATGAGTTAGATACAGACAGTTTTCGCAACCAATTTCATTCGACTGGGGCACCTCTTCTACCTTTTAGTACTCGCTCACGAGGTAGGCTACATGTGCTGCCGGCTCAGCACCTTACCTCCGTGCAGAGGTTAACGAGAAAAAACGCCAGGGCCTATCATCCGGGGACCGCTCATATCCCCCATCTGAGAGCCTTCGGACAAGTATCCGGACTGGGCATGCAGCGTGCTCAGAATCACACCTCCATTTTTCGGTAGGTGGGTATCGGCCAGGTTTTCACATCCAAGCGTTTTATGGCTTAGAGGCGTTCAGCCACAACCCTCGACAGAGAGCCTTATAGTATGTGTCCGGACCAAGAACTTCTGCTTTCGTGCGCCTGATTTAAACTTTGACTGCTATCCTCAGTCTACCTGCAGAGCAGCAGGTTGTTTCTCGCTTAGTCTGGCCCCTATCCCATAAGCTGTCTGATATGTAGTTTTTTTCGTCCATCGACATAGCACATGGGGTCAATGGGGCACGCAAGCTCCCCCACAACGGCAAGGTGGAGACACGTCGGGGGAGCTATTCTAATTTGATATACCGGGTGTTTGTAAAGTCTCACTTTATTTGTATGTAGAAAAAAATTGAAAATTGAAATATAAGATGTCATAAAAATAATGTGTTACAAATTATTTAATTAAATTAGTTACAATCATCATCATCATCATGTGTCATGCCGATAAGCGTGGACTGTCATGTTTCGCCATCTCACTCGATCACCAGTGTCGTGGATCAGCTCAATGATCTTGTCTTGACCATACCACGTGGCCAAGCCATCCAGGTATTTACTTTTCTGTCTTCCCCTGTTCTCTTTCCCTTGATCTTGCCAGTTGTCACCAACTTCTCCAATTCATTTCTTCTCATTACATGTCCAAAAAATGTTGGTTATCTACGTCTAATTTCTATAATCAATTTACGATTTTCATTTGTCTCCTGTAGTATTTGGTTACTGGTTTTTCTGTCTGTCCATGGTATTCTTTGCCATTTTCCCCAGAAACCACATTTCCACAACCATCAGATGTTTTTCAACTTGTCTACTCATTGCCTACGCTTCACATCCACACAAAAGCACAGGCTCTATGTAGCACCTCAAAGCTCTTTTTCTCGATGTATTTGACATCCTTTTATTGGTCAGTCTGTTTTTCATCATGCAAAAGGCTACCTTCGCCGTGGGGATTCTTATTCTAATCTCTTCAAGGCATCTCCCATCAGATGATATGACTGTTCCGAGATAATTGCACCGATTCACTTGTTGAAGAATATTCCCATTTACTTGTATATTACATTGTGGTATTTCGTTCTTCCAAGTGACGACCATAATCTGTATCTTTTTACAATTCAATTCTAACCCTAGTTGTTCAGTGTGTGCAACAACCGCATTTACTTAATGTTGTAGGTCCAGCTAATTGTCTGCAATCAAGACTGTGTCATCTGCATATCTAATGTTATTGATGTATCGTCCCCCAATGTTGATTCTTTCCATATCTTCTATATTTCTGAATATATTTTCACTGTACAATGAACAAAAGGTCTGGAGACATTTTACATCCCTGTCTCACACCTCTCTTGATAGGCTGATATTGACCTACTTTATTATCAATTCTTATGGCAGCTTGTTGTTTCCAATATATGTTTTTTACAAGTCTAGGGTCTTTCCCATCAATTTGTAGATCTTCAAACATCTTTATCATGTGGACATGCCTTACTTTATCGAAAGTTTTTGTGTAGTCAATAAAGCAAAGATGTAGATCTTTGTTTACGTCTATAGAACGTTCAGTTACCGTTCTCAGCATATAAACAGCATTTACTGTACCCTTGCCTTATACAAACCCACATTATTATTTTCCTTATTTCAGGTTGTATTTTCTTCCCAACTCTTTGCATGATAATTCTTAGCAAAATCTTCGTAATGTGACTCATTATAATAATTGTTCGATGATGATCATATTCCAGGGCTCCTGATTTCTTTGGAATTGCAATAAATACAGAATTACATAATTCATTAGGTATATCTCCAGTATCATATATTGTATTCAGCAGTCTTTTGACTTGATCTATTCCATATTCTTCTAAAGCATCAATCATTTCTGTTGTGATGTTGTCTGAACCGGGGGTCTTGCGAGCTTTCATATGGTTAAGAGCATTCTGAACCTCCATCTTCAAAATTGATGGTCCTTCATTATTATTTCGAATATCATACTGTTCTTCTCTGTTATCATCATAACGTTTGTCACATAATCTGACCATACATGGAAAATCTGATCTTTTCCTTTTGTTTTTAGACAGCTGTTGATGGGCGTGTTCTTTGATTAGTAAGCTCCTGAATTTTTCTCATGCCATGCTTCTTTTCGCTCCTTACATCATGTTCTGACTTTTCTGTTAATTTCTTCATTTTGGCAGGATTATTTTTGTTATGTCTTCTTGTTTCCATTAGTTGTAAAATTTCTTCACTCATCAATTTCTTACGACCCACTTTCTTTAATTTTGGAATAGTTGTTTCTGCAACCAAACTGATTGAATTCTTCATTTCCCATTGATCATCCACATCTTGAAATGGGATCTCTAGATCAGACAATATATCAAATTTTTTCTTTACTTCTATGTTAAAATTGTCTTGTATTTCTTTGTCATTTTTTATTGTGCACAAATCATATTTAGTGTTTCCTGTTGTATACTTGACTTTCTTTTACTTTAACCTCAATGCGCCTGTAATTAATCTGTGATCACTGTAACAGTCTGCATTGAGAACTGTTTTTGCGATTTTTAACTCATTTCTAAACCTTCTGCTAATCATGATGTAATCTACCTGGTTTCTAATCCTGCTGTCTGGACTCCTCCATGCCCATAATCTTCTGCGATTTTGTATAAACCAGGTATTTTCTACAATAATTTCTTGCTCTTTTACCCATTCTAAATGTCTGTATCCTCTTTCGTTTCGCTCTCCCAAACTATAGTTGCCTACACTGCATATATATATATATATATATATATATATATATATATATATATATATATATATATATATATATATATATATATATATATATATATATATATATATATATATATATATATATTCTTCTTTTTCAGCGTTCCGAGCCATTGAGGTTCTTTGCTGCAGATACAATCCGTCTCCATTCGTCTCTCTGGTAGACCTTATCTTGCCAGTCGTTGGTTCCAAGTGCTTGTAGGTCTGTATATGTATACTTCTCCACCGTCTTCTTGATCTACCTCGGGGTCTACGGTCATTTATTTCTTGAGTGTAAGCGAGTTTTGTTTCCCTATTATCTTCCATTCTTTCTATATGCCCCAGCCATTGTAGTCTATTAGCCTTCATGATACCAGTGATTAGCGGGGACTTAAACAGATCATAAATGTCTTTGTTACTTCTTCTTTTCCACTCTCCACTTTGTGTATCCCTAATGGGTCCAAAGATGCGTCTTAAAATTTTGTTCTCAAAGGTTTGTAACAAGACTTCGTCTCCTTTCGTTGTACTCCAGGTTTCAGAGCCATACAGCACAACTGGTCTGATCAGTGTTTTGTATATTGTGATTTTGGTGTTACGAGATAGCGCATTTGATTTTAGTAGATGTTGTAGAGCATAGTATATCTTATTTCCAGAGTTGATTCTAGTTTGTATTTCTTCCTTTATGATGTTGGAGCAGTTGAAGATTGTACCCAGGTATTTGTATGTTTCCGTTCTTTTAATATATATATATAAGCCCACGGCAGATGCAGGAAGTTGCTTAAGACGACTACTCATTCCATGACTCTTAATCAGTCACATTCGTGTATTTACGATGCGGTTCCATCATGTGTTGTTTCTTTTCTTCAGTCCTCAGTCAACTTCTATGTTTTGTCGTTACGTGTTGCTGGCATCATCAGGACGACGCTGGTTGCATTATAACATCGACCTATATTTGCACATGTCCCTGGGGGAACTCGGTGTAGCTTCCATAGAAAGATCATCTCGATCAAGATCACTGACAAGCAATGCTTCACCTACGGCGATGGTGTGCCTGTATGAGGCTGCCCAGCTATCGACACCTTCGCCTGAAGCTGTTGTGTACGCTGGTCGCTGTCGCTGTACTTATCATCGTTGTGACTGTTTCGCTGAATGTTCTGCCTCGGTGGGTGGGGACTGAACATCAACTGGACAATGCCCCAGTCAACTTGGTTTGGCTATTGCCAGGTCTGAACCCAGTAAGCAAGGC
Organism: Cepaea hortensis; assembly: GCA_963921405.1. Lineage (NCBI taxonomy): Eukaryota > Metazoa > Mollusca > Gastropoda > Stylommatophora > Helicidae > Cepaea > Cepaea hortensis. Next base: position 54,539,313 of record OY992879.1, read on the forward strand.
AGCTAATGTGCTCAAAGATCGTCGTACGGGAGTTCCGGCTATGGACTTGAAAGATCAACGTCCATTTGTCGAGTCTCGAAACTGCAGTCCCCCTCATCCGATCTGGGACACAAACCTACGCCATACAGATCGAATTCTTGAACAGCTCAACTACCTCCCCAAGCGCCGCCGGTTGTTCTCGTCTGCTCATATTTTGGTGTACGAAAAAGGCGGCGGGGAGGTTATCCAGCCGGGAAACATCCTGTTTAAAAGCAGCGGCTGCTTGGTGGACAACTGCGACATCACTTTAAACCTCGGAACTGAGCAGCATGTTGATGTTCTGGTTACCTCCATGTCCATAAACAGCGATTTGCTCCAGAAGCGTAAACCCAATGACGTCTACGTGTTCTACCAATTGGAAAGTCCCTTTTCATCCTATTCGTCACTGCCACTGCTGGGTTTTAACTGGACGGCTACTTACAGACACGACTCAACTATCGTGACGCCTTATGAGAAATGGGTGCCCTTTGAGAATATCACAAGCGGCGGTTATTTCCAAGGAATTGATTTGTCCTCGGATGCTGATAGTTTCCTGAAACTTAAAAACTATGCAGCTGGGAAAAACAAAATGGCGGCAGCCTTGATCTCAAACTGTGTTGGGAGACGCTTAAAGATTATCAGTGAGCTGTCCAAGTATATACAGGTGGATGTGTATGGAGCGTGCGGTCAATTACCGTGCGGTGGAGATTGTTTGAAAATGCTCGTTCGTGACTACAAGTTCTATCTGGCTTTTGAGAATGCCAATTGCGTGGACTATATTACAGAGAAGTTCTTTCGGAATGCACTGAGGTAAGTATTCCGTGGAGGCTCAGAAATTCTGACTCCGCATTCCTTTCTAGTTTGTAGATCGTGTTTTGCTTTAGTGCTTGTGTGAATTACGTAAAGAAGAGATTAGTTCAAGAATAGCTATGGTGAAGGTAGCCTTTTGCAAATATGAAAACATAGTGAACAATAAAAAGTTCTCAACTGCAATGAGAAAAAGTGTGTTGAAGTGCCGCAGAGGATCTGTACTTTTGTATGGATGTGATCGTGGACAATGAGCAGACAAGCTGAAATACATCTAATGGCAGTATAAATGTGGTTTCTGTGGAAAATGTAAAGAATACCATGGACAGACCGCCCCCCCCCCCCCCAAAAAAAAAAAAAAAAAAAAAAAAAAAAAAAAAAACGAGCATGTCCTACAAGAAGCAGATGAAAACCGTGAACTGATTAGATAAATTAGACATAAACAGTCCACATTTTTGGAGATGATATGAGAGAAAATAAGCTAGACAACTTGGTAATAACTGACAAGATCGAGGAGAAAAGAACAAAGAGAAGGCAGTTAAGTAAATATCTGGATGACTTGATCACGTGGCATGGTCGAGACAAGAATACGGAGCTGATCCACGACTCTGGTGATCGTGTGAGATGGTGAAACATGACCGCCCACGCTTATCAGCACGGCACGTGATGATGATGATGAATTACGTAATTTAGTTCTACGTTCTTTTCTAATGTGTAGATCGTATTTTATCTTAGGGTTCTTTTTTGTGTGTGTGGATTGGTTAATACCGTCTTATGTGAATTCAATTCTTATTTGTAGACATTATTTGTCTCAGGTCTTTCCTAATCTGTAGATCATATTTTGTCTCCGAGCTTTCTAATTTGTAGATTTGTTTTTTATCTTCGGGCTTTTTTGTAGATCTCTTTTTCTCTTAGGACTCTGTGTGTATTTTTGTTATTGTTGTTGTTGTTGTTGTTGTTGTTGTTGTTGTTGTTGTTGTTGTTGTTGTTGTTGTTGTGTGGATTACTTAGTTCAGTACACAAGACAGAAGGCTGTGGACAGGCATGACCACCAACACCACACGGCATAGACTATAAGAAAATTGGCAGAACAAGAGATAGAAGGCTGTGGACAGTCATGATCACCAACGCCAGACGGCATAGACTATAAGAAAATTGGCAGAACAAGAGACAGAAGGCTGTGGACAGTCATGATCACCAACGCCAGACGGCATGGACTATAAGACGCTTGGCAGTACACGAGACAGAAGACTGTGGACAGACATGATCCCCAACGCCACACGGCATGGACTATGAAATTATTGTAGTCACGAGAACAAAGTGGCTAAAACCGTTGTATACCAACTGTGCCCATGTGTTCTAATCTTCTCGAGGCTGGTATTCCTCCTCCTCATCCTCCTCCTCCTCCTCCTCCTCCTCCTCCTCCTCCTCCTTCTTCTTCTTCTTCTTCTTCTTCTTCTTCTTCTTCATCATCATCATCATCATCATTATCATCATCATCATATTCTTCTTACTCTTATTCTTTTCCTCTTTCTTTTTCTAACCCTCTTCTTCACGAACCTTTAAGGCTCCTGAACTAAATCCCTATTTATTGCCGCGTACTTCTAATCCCCAATGAACTGTCTGCAACACTGAGTTGTCAACTTCATGAGGCCGATGAGTGAGAGAACGAGGAGGCAGAAACAAGAAGTAGAGAGGGGGGAAGAACAACGATGTGGTGGTGTATCCGACGCAGGTGCCGAGATTTTACAAGATGGTGATAATGATGATGACGATGTTGAGGAGGAGGAGGAGCAAAGGGAGGATGTGAAGCATGAGACAGAAGAGACACTATTAAAGTATTGTGTTATATTCTGTTACCACAGCAACAACATACTACCTGTCGTGTTCGGCGCCCCAACACCGGATTACATCCGCTCGGCCCCACCTTACTCTTACATCCATGTGGACAATTTCCCCACTGTGAAACATCTGGCTAGGTACTTGCGAGGTGGGTCTTGAACTTTCTAGAATCAATTTAGTTTAACCTTTCTATTGACAGACGCAAAATCAGTGCTGGGGAGTACATCTGAAGTTTGGAGCGGGTTCGCCAGATGGCGAGTTACATTGCAATAGGGAAAGCTAATCTACACGCAGAAATCAGCCCAGTGTACTAGATAGAAGCAGTAGTACGTGTGTGGACTTAAGTTCAAACTGAGCAAATGTTAAAACAAAAGTACGGGAGGCGCTCCAGTCTGGGAAATTGCTAGCTCTACGGACGCTACTTTCTAAAGTAGGCAGCCAGCGTAAGGTCACCATACAGTGGATACCGCCTATCTCACTGTGTAGTGCCCGGTGACGAGAGAGCTGATCGACTGACTAGCTAAGGAACGAGCAATAGAAGAACAACCTGATGTACTTGTCACACACCACCACAAGGAAAGAATGACCAAATCAATCAGAAAGGCACCAACATCAGCACAAGATTATTACGAATTTGTGAACAGACCAGAGCAAATAATTATTCTGCGCCTCAGAACAAACGCAACAACAACAACAACAACAACAACAACAACAACAACAACAACAACAACAACAACAACAACAACAACAACAACAACAACAACAATAACAACAACAATAGCAACAACAAAATGTCTGTACACTGTATATGTATATTAATTTACTCTTCTTTTGACATCCCACAGCAGTATACAATAATGTACACAGAGATTCCCGATCTATGCAATCAAACACCGTGCCATAGTGCACACATTCAGTGTAAAATATAAAAAAAATAAAGAAAACATAAAGTTTACAGTTCAATTTTGCGCTCGCTCTCTTTGAACTCAAGCGAAGTCCATCCATGTGCTGCTACTTTTAGTGCACTGGACTGATTTTTGCGTGTGTGTTAGTTTTTCCTATTACTAGTGTCTCTCACCATCAGCCGAACACACTCCGACTTCTGAGATACTTGTAATTTACATCCCCAAGCCAAGGACTGCAACGGGAAAAAGTGTTCAAGTGCTTCAAAGAACCTGTACTTTAGTATGGATGTGAAACGTTGACGATGAGCAGACAAGTTGAAAAACATCAAATGGCTGTCGAAATGTGGCTTCTGAGGAGAATGCAAACAATACCACGGACAGACAGATAAACCATTGAGCAAATCATAAAAAGAGGCACATGAAAGCCGCAAATCGATTAGAGAAATTAGACGTAGACAGTCAAATATTTTGGGCACCTTGTGAGAAGAAATAAACTAGAGAACTTTGTGACAACTGGCAAGATTAGTGGGAAAAGAACACGGGGAAGGCAGAGAATTAAATACCAGAATATGAAATATAAACAGGCATATGTAGCTCCTGGATGGCTTGACCACGTGGCATGGCTGGGACAGGAGCACTGAGCTGATCCACGACTCTGGTGATCGTGTAAGATGGCGAAACATGACCGCCCACCCTTACCGGCATGGCACATGATGAATGAATGAAACCAAGGACGAGGAGTCCAATTGACCGGTGTTTGTGTTGAACCTGCTACCTCGACATCAACACACCGGAAGTTTAAGTGCAAACACTCTTATCTATTTGACCATGCTGAGCTGATTCAGTTAAATGCTTTGCTGTATTATTATGCCTAAAGCCAGTGCGGGCTGTGAGTGGTTGAAATCCTCTCTATTAATCCCAGTTGTGTGTGCATACCATCCCTCGTTCTGCCCGGGATGAACCTGCTGAAATGATCAAGTGCTATGGGATGACTAATCTCTTCAGTGACTTCCTGTATCTGCCATAGGCTTATATATCACCCAAATCTTGTCATTGCGAAATGTTGCCTCAATTAAAATATCAATATCAGTATTTTCCTCTAAGCAACCTGCATTAATTTGATATATAATACAACATGTCTGCTACCATGTTAACTTTAGGTCACAACTGTGACACACCCCTACTTCCTATTTTCCGACATTCATTTTTTTTTTTTGGGGGGGGGGGGGGGTGTCCAAACCTACTTTTTGATTGGCACTGGATCTGTTAGTATTTTTCATGGAACTGTTAGTAAGATCATTCCTCTGTAATTGTTGCAGGACCTCTTTCTTTCGCAGTCACCAGATATCGCTGTCAAGGGAATGCTGGTATTTCTTCGATCTCCCAGACTGCATTAATTCATTAGTTCAGTGATTCCACTGGGGTGTTACTATATACCTTTCTGGAGGCTGCTGGTATTTCTTCGATCTCCCAGACTGTGCTAGTTCAGTGATTCCACTTGGGTGTGACTATTGGCTTGAACAGGTTCTGCAGGGATACCATTTCAAGTGTTCTGATAAATGGCATAAAATACTGAACGTGAAATGATCTCGACAATCACAAAGGGACAAAAAAATGATGTGCTTCGCTGTGACGTCCTGTAAAGGCTATTAGACTAACTAACTAGCTAACTAACCAACCAACCAACTAACTAACTAACTAACTAACTAACTAAACTACATGACACATATCTTTATGATATGGCAATTTCTTCTCATCTCCCGAGGTCCAAGGTCTCCCCTTTGATCAATCCTCTTGAGGACCACGTGCATACTTGGAGGGTGAAAGAGAGTCACAGCGAACCCCCATTATAAGGGTAGACATTGGGCGTCCAGGCCTGGCACTCTCGGCTGGAGACTTCACACACGCGAGTGGGTTGTTCGTCAAAGGTGGTGGAGACACACTCATTACCACTTCCGACATTCTTTATGTCGTAAAATAGAGAAGCGGTCGTGTTAGTTTAACGGTTAGGACGTCACGCTAATAATGGCACGAGCCATTCATCCATCCATCCATTTGTAGAAAAAAACAAACTTTCCACCATATTCAACCAGCCTCTGTAGCGTTGATTATAGAAGCTGTGACGTCAGCTGAGGGATTGGACGGCGGGTTCTCCTTTGTGTCCGTCTCCTCCTGCGGTTCCTTTTGTCAGTGGTGGCTCCTGGCTTGTCTTTATTTGGTTTTATTGTCTGGGCTTCTTTGCCTTGTTAGAGCCTATCTAATTCAGCCATTTCCTTGTCCAATATTTCCATCTTCTGTCTGAGTTTCTAGGCGGTTTCGTCTTCCTCTTCTGAGCTCCTGTTAAATTCAGATATGTCGAAATCCTCCTTTATGCTTTCTTCAGATGACTGGTAGTCAATTGCTTTATACTAGTATTTCTTGGGACCAGTGTGTGGGCTGCTGGCTTTGGTTTGAGGTTTAACATTGGTTTTTGTCTTTGCTCTAGCTTGCGGCTCAACCGTGGTCTTTCGCGTGGCTTCTGCTGGTTTATTCTGGGTTAGTTCCCTTTCGGCTGTTAGCAGTTCTCTTTCTGGCTTTCCACTTGGATACGCTTCATAACCCATCTGGTCGTCTGTAATTCGGTGTTTCCAATTCTGGTGTCTTTCTCCTCTCTCTGCTTCTCAATAGTCTTGGATCTTGTTTGTGGTGGGTTGTCGTCGCCCTTCCTCGTGGTAGCTTTATTTGAGATAATTTGATGTTCTGGTTCTTTGATGCAACTCGCAGACAGGTTCTCTCCTTTCGTTTTCTTTACGGTCTTGGCGGCTTATACGCTGCTCATCTTGAATGTCGGGTGTCTTCTGGTTTTAGGCTTGGAACGTTCCATTTTCTCCCCCGTATCAGGTTTCTTGAACAGTTCAGGTGACTTGTTGTCGATAGCGCTTCGCAGTTGAGAATGACACGAGCGAGGTCTGGCCGGGTTCTATATCAGTTCCCGACGTTCGCCTATCCCTACGTGCACCCAGAACGGCAGTAATGTCAAGGTCATGACATTGGACATGCGTGCAGCAGCTTCCTGTTTGTTCTGGGACTGGTTTCTAGCTGGTGCCATTGGTGTAATGGTTAGGAGATTGACAGTGGCAGCAGCGCTGTCGGGTCAAGGTTCCAGGTCAGTTCAACACTAATTAACTATAGTTCCATGCAATCAGGCCCACAAAATGTCACAGTCGTGGCGCTTCACGTACCCATGGTATTGCCCTGTTACGGGGTTTGTTATACTTGTTGTACAGGGTGTTTGTAAAGTCTCACTACACTTTGTATGTAGAACAATTTGGAACAATTAAGTACATAATGTCATCATAAATGTGCTTTAAAATTCAATAAATTAGTTACACTGCTATGGTCTAACGCTGTTTAGAGAAAGCTGGAAAGTACAAATGAAGTTTTCATGATCACTTATTCAACAAATTTATAACAGTAACGCGATGATGAGGTTGTGCATCAGGAAATCTTGCTATAAATCTTTGAACAACCATCCGAGTGTATCAACCGTCATTTCTAAAAAAAAAACGTGTTCAACCAAATGAATTCTTTCTCCCGTTGATAACACCATTCTGTTTGGAGTGCAAAGAATTACTCCAGCAGACGACATCCATTCGATGCATGTTGTTTCACGATGGACTGTGGAGCACATTTTTGATGACGTCATATTCTCCATTTTTCAAAATGGTTCTACATACTAATTGTAGTGAGACTTTAGAAACACCCGGTATAAGAGTGAGTAACTCTAACGATAGGCGCCGTACGACATTAAAGACAACGACAATCAAACAAACATAAACAACCTCCTTTGTCCCAGCGTTAAATTTGAAGTCATGTGTCCCATTTACACTGGATAATAATGAGTATGTTCATTTCCTAAACCTCTACAGATTTGGATAAAAATGACGACCTGTACAACTTTTACTTTAAGTGGAAAGGAACAGGATCCTTCATCAATACGAAATTCTGGTGCAGACTGTGTGCCATGGTAAACGACCTAGACAAACCGCGCTTGTCAGTCCCGGATGTCAGGACCTGGTATACGGACAACGCGTGTGGCGACAATTAAACGACCGGGGCTGTTCTGTGATTGTACTTCCCACAAATCTAGTCAAATATGGATTGCTCATGAATGAACAAGTCAGTGATAACATCTCCTCAGCGGAGCAACCACGATTTGCGGCTTCTAATCGTCATAAGTATTCACCCCTTTCTGGAATGTTTCTGCTCTTTATCTTCCTGACTCTCTGATCAGGAGACCCGGGTTCGAATCCCCGGGTTCGGATGGATGTTACGGGTGTGGATGTTACTTTTTTTTTTTTTTCCTATCGGAGGAAAAAGAAAACCCTAACCTGCATAGTTGGCCGTGACTGCACTAGCCAGGCGGACTAAATTCCTCAGGCTCAAGACCCCCGCCCTACACCTGAATGTACTATAGGCAGGAGATGACAGATGACAGACTACTCTTTCTTTAATCAGAAGACCATTCCTGTTTGCTTCGTGGCGGAGTTTTTGTTTTTCTCACTAGTTTGCTCATTGTATTTTTCCCGTTCGCTTTGAACTCGAGCGTAGTCTATAAACGTGCTACTATTAATATTAGTTACCACCTTTAACTTACGCAGACTTGGTTCGTGTCACGACGCGGACAGCAGGGAAATACAGTCGCCCGACAGGTACTGCCGTTGGGGTATGTATTATTAGGCCTTCATATTTTTAAGGTCATGGCATAATGAGGTGTGGTGGTTAGTTTCACTCCCCACTGCCGATCCTTCCCAAATTAAAATGAAACAAACAGTGATGTTAAGTTCCTGCGGAGAAACGACCAGCACAAACACATGTATATAGTTTATTTACAAGGACCTCAAGCCTGGTGGACATACTACGAGATTGCATGGGAAAATATATCAGGAACATAAATACCAATGATAAAATAACGATTAAGAAAATTTAAATTAAATGCGTGTAAACATGAACACAACCGGGACATTACGTGTATAACAATCTTTGTCAAGAACAACCCAACCTCTCTAGGTCTATAGTCTGTTCAGAAATGAATGTCTGCATTCACGATCAATTATTTTAAAAACTGTCTGTTGCGTCGTTATGAAATGTTTCCCGCCGTCTTATATTTACCCCCATCCAAGGAATATGCCTTTGATGGGTCCAAAGGCAACTTAAATCATGTAAAGCGGTGACATTTCGATGATGTTTTTGGCAAAAAAAAACAACTAGTGAATTCACGCTAACAAACTTGTTTTATAGTAACGCACCTCAATTCGGGTGACGACCCAAGGCGTATCCAGATTCTTATGGGAACGAGTGCAATGTGTATGTAATATAAGTAAAGACAGAATTTAAAGAGGCATGGGGTAAATAATGTGGAACCGAAATGGAATTGGACAGGAAAGTAAAAGGAATATATTTCTTACCTTATATTTCATTTCCTTCTTGTTTATTCAGCTTCTTGTTAATAATGTGTACACAAGGAGTCATGTTACTAGGATGCATATAGCTTTTTATATGGAGTTCGTGATGGCTTCCAAACAGCTGTGCGTTAATATGCGTATGGAGTAGATAGGTGATACTGCAATTAAGTCATCATGTGTCAGTTTTTAAGGATCTGTTCAGCTGCCTGTGTAGTTTGTTCACACCTACACATTGGTGACAGAACTGTTTTGAGTTTTCGTGAAAGATTGTCTACTCTGCTGTTTACTGTTCAGAGACGGAGCATGATTATTACCTGTTTTGCACGACGAATATAGCTGTGAATGTCTCTGTGGTGGGCTTCCTTCTTAACGGCCAAGATGTTGGTCCTCTTTTCATTGAAGTTTATAGATTGATTCGTATGTTCGTGTATTGTCCCCTCATTTGACAACGTGTTTATTCTCACGTTTCTTGGTAAGCCACAATATGTGAGTTCCCACCGCAATATTGCTCTTTTGTTGGTATTCAATGCGTTTAGTGTTGTTGTTGTTGTTGTTGTTTGTTTATTTTCAATGCCAATTGTTTGTCACCATTGAGGGCTTGCGGAATTGAAAATTCATCACGTAAAACAGTCGTCTAAATGTCGACACCGTTGAGGGCTTGTGGAACTGAAAATTCATCACTGTGGAATACAAACTGTTGCTATTGACATTGTGCCGATGCTGTAATGATTAGGGTATGCAATTCGTCTGAATAGTTGGAGCAAAATATCCCAGTAAGTGTGCATACAGATTTATGACTGCGATCTGTGACGGACGATTCCAGTAGGTTGATGACTGCTCTCGGTTGCATAAAATTCAATCCATCCTTTCTCCAATAGTCATCTTCCTCTTTCAACACATGGTTCTCACATTTTTTTTCCAGTAACTTTTATCAATATTTTATAGCGCGGACTGTGTTAGTATCTTGACGTCAGACAATTTGATTATAGTATTGTCAGCTGCCATCTGTCTTTTAATTTTAGCCCACACAAGTTCTATAGGGTTTAAATGAGAATGGTACGGCGGAAGTCTCAAGCATCTATGGCCATGATCTTCTATCAATTTGTCGATTTGATATTTCTTGCTTTTTTGCGCCTGTTTTACAAGGGACAACAACTGTAGCCTGAAACATGTTTCTGGAAATGGTATATTTTTCCTTCGGAGCCATATCTTTATTGCTTCCTTTGCGCTCGATGCCGTAGGTATTTTATATTCTTGCGCAACAATATTGTGATATTATGCATTGTCACTGATTAGAAAAGACGGTCTATCAAGGGATGGAAGCACTGTATTCTCGAGCCAATCTCTAAATGCATTACCATTCATCTCATTATGGTAATCCCTATTGTCTGTATGCTTTGATACGAACACGAATCCAGAATTCTGTAGTAAGCCATTATGAGTACTACCAGCACGGGCTATGATCAAACGCTGTCCTTTACTACCGGGCACATATCTCTTTATCTTTCCATCCACTGATTGCCTTTCCTTTTCATTTGTGTGGTGCGCATTGATCCGGGTTTCATCCAAATACTCTATGTCATAACTTCCTTTGCGCATTTCCCTTATTTCACGTAGGTATCTACTACTCACGGCTCCTAAATGCGGTTACTCGCAAAGGATATTTCTACCTCCCTTGTACTTTCTAAAAGTGAAGCCTAATCTCCTTATAATTTTCCACTAAGTTGTTTTGGATAGCTCTATGTCATTGTTCTTTCTCGGCCAAATCCTAAGTTTTCTTACAGTCACTGTTTCTTTGGCATCCAGCATTTTTATAACAGCTCGCCTTATGACACCCTTGTCAAAGCACTCAAAGCTGTCTACAATTGCCTTTTTACCTACCGTTTGCTTATTGCGTGGTGGTTTCATTCCAGATTCTTGCACCATTGACGAAATGACCGTTTACTCAAACCCAGTGCATGCACTGTTCTTTTTTTCGGGATTTGTAATAGTATGAAACAGTTCCTGCGATCAGCTTCTTGACAAAAATATGTGTACAACTTCATAGCGATGCTTTGAAGTGTACAAAATTTCACATTCAATCCCATTCCACAATATTCACACATTCAAACGTTAGCGATAAATGGTAAGATTTATTTATATAATCACGTTTAGTTAAAGCACCCACATTATTGACGACACCTCTGAACACTCCAATTTAAATTGCGATGGGGTTCTTGCCATAAGGAAATTTCCGTGCACCATGGAGAATATTCAATATTGAACACTGATTTTCTGGATGAAGGTGTAATACATTTAATAATATGCACTTCATCTCTGACCCGTAAATTATATACCGCATATAAACAAACATTGAAATCTGCTGTACAATAGTAAGTAAGTAAGTTAGTAAGTCGTGGTTCCAACTTCACGATGAATATCACACAAAATGCTCCTCGCTGCCAAAAGTGAACAATGGAACAGACAGGAGTATCGACAAGCCAACAGCCCACACAGGTACACTGTGCATAATGCCGCCGCCAGAATGCCAACACAAAAGGCCTCCATGAAAAATACAGTTCATTGTCGATAGAAATGGCAGTCACCAGAAAGACTTCATTGACCCGGGTTTTATCCCATATGGCATGGTCTCTTTCCACAGGAAGACCCGCCGAAAGCGCCGCACAAAGCACGAACTCCGTAGCTCCAGCGGCGACTCCCGGGAGTCTCCTGAAAATGCACACTTTAGCCGAAAAGGTAAACCAATCACAGAACTGGTGTACAATGTCCAGAACAAACATCTTTTTGTTGGGTGGACATAATGCTAAGGTTATATGCTAAATCTCATCATTTTCCCTCAGTTGGTTACTGAGATATGTATTTTTATAAGGAGGCAGCCAGATGTAAATGCACTATAATTAGAAAGCTTTGATAAAATATAACACATAAAATATGAACACTTAACGCGACATAATACGAAAGGGGAAGTGATAAAGGACAGGTGAGCGGCTACCGCGTTCAGTAATACTGCGCAGTTGTTTCTGTGTAATAATGCCACATCGGGAAAGGCAGGACTATGTATGGAAACTATCAGATCGAGAAAGATATAGCTAAATATATAGTTTTCTGTGGACAATATATGACAAGAGAAGGGAGAGCGGCAAAAAAATACAGTAATAGGACGCGAGATACATGCATTCACAACAGTATTGATTCCCGAGGGGTAGTTAATTGGCTCTCATTTTTCAGTCCTGTGGAAGTGTCCGAATAGTATGGTTCAAAGGCAGTGACACAAACATCATAGTCGACCTTTACCCCACAAGAGCAATACTTGTCAACTGCCCAAACATGTATTAACGACTGTATGTATGAAAGTAAGGTTATCACTGCATTGGTGGCAATGACAATTAAATACCGTCTGTATAGTTTCAAACGTTGCTGTTAATATTACTGATTATGTTGATGCTATTGTTAGATTCCATATGTTTGTTTACAACCACAAAATAAAAGATTGATTCAGTACGGTTAATGTGTACATTGTGTTCTTTTCTTGTACCACCTGTCCATTCCCCCCTTTATGGTTTGTTCAGGTATTTGATACGTGATGTGCTTTTGGGCTATTACGGCTCACGTCGGAGGGAGAGCTGTGAAAGAAGATTGTGGTGCATTTGCTGAGACAAGAAGCAGTCTGACTATGGAGGGCATGGCAGTAGCTAGAGCTATACTGGAGATACGAGCTTCCACCCAGACACACTTTCTCGCCGTGTGTCCAGGAACGTGAATGAACAAATTAGGACACGATTAGAAGTTAGTTAGTTAGTTAGTCGCAGTTCCAACTTCACAGCAACGGGTCGTCCCAATTATGCTCCGTTCCTGTGCCAGTGAATACCACACAAAATGCTCCCCACTGCCCAATGTGAAAAGTGGAAAAGATACACAGATACACTGTGCATAATGCCGCCGCCAGAATGCCAACACAATAGTCCCCCAACAAAACACCCAGTTCATTTCTGATGGAATCGGCAGTCATTTTCCCATCTGGATGTTTCCTAGATGTTCACCCACATAATCCACGAAATACATTTCATCGTCGATGGCAGTGGCAGTCAACCAGAAGCCCAGCAGCAACGCATTTCTGCATAAGGCAAAAACCGGTCAACTCTGGGACATAGCCATCTGCCATCGCTCCGAACATGCAGTCACGTTCCAAAAAACCTCGGGCAGATTCAAAAGCATTTCACACGAAACTCACAGCTCACAGTGTCGCGCCACGCACTCACTCAGTAGCAGGGCGACGGAACCATCAAGCCTCCTTAGTCGCCTCTTATGACATGCGTGGTAGGCTGCAGTGTAGCTATTCTTTGCTTCCCTTATGGGCCCCGGCAACACACAGGAGACACGATTAGAAGCAACGGAGATATGGTTCCTGGGACAAATGCTGCGAATGCATTGGACTGACAAAGTAATTAACAATGATTGCATGGAAGAGGGTAATGAAACTAGAACGTTATAAACAACTATAAGAAAGAGACAAACAGATTTCCCTGATCGTGTGATGAGAAGAGAAGCTTTGGAGAATATCGTGACAACTGGAACGATCTGTGGGAATAGAGGCAGAGGCAGACCAAGAGAAATGATGCTGAATGGACTGAGACGGTGGCATGCACAAATATCATGAGCAGAGTTGATCCAGAGGACCAAGGATAGAGATTTGTGGAGAAACATGAACGCCAACGCCAGCTGGCAAGGCATGCAATGCAATGCTTTCTAAAGGACTCAATAAGTATGTTCAGGAAGATCGAGATGAACTGGGCCTGAAGACAGTTGGTGGAATCTCTGAGAAGACAGTGGGTGGAATCTCAGCGAATACAGTTGGTGGAATCTCTGAGAAGGTGAAGCCTGACGTAAATCAGGTTTATCATTGTGCCAAAGCACGTGGGTGTACAAGGAAATGAGCGAGCAGGTAGGCTTGCGGGCAGGGCTACTGTAGAACGCGGACTAGCAGTGAATCGGGCTGATATATTAAATGACTTCAGAGAGGCCCGGTGGTTAAATGGATCAAAATATGACCGCGAATCTGCAACCCTGACCAGAGTGCGAGAACATCAAGTGAAAAGGTGTGAAGCCAGACAGGAGCGATACGCAGGGGGCCCAAGAAGAATAGTCGATCAACACAGAACTGGTGACGTCGACCGCTACAGGCTGAGGGAGATACAGAGAAGAGATTCGAGCACTTATGATTGGTCTGGTGTGGAATGAGGATAATCTGACGACTAACTAACTAACTAACTAACTAACTGACTGACTGATTGACTGACTGGCTGATTGACTGACTGACTGACTGACTAACTAGCTAACTGTCTAACGACTTCATGGTGTCTTTGAAAGGTGTACGAACTAATCTCTACCCCATCTTGCTGGCTTGTCTGTCGGTATAAACATGAAAGAACTAACGCCTGGAAAGAAAAAAAAATAATCACTCATGTAAACCAGGCGCTATTATTTTTCAAAAATAGGTCACAGACGGCAGTGGTCTCTCGCCCCTTGTTCCCCCATACCAGCTACGCCACTGCTTCTATCGTGTAAGGCGTGCTTCTGTCCTGGCGATGGATTGATCTCCTTAAACCCAGGTTTAGAAGACAATAACAGGTTCTCGTCTTCAATAACTGGCATAAAAAAAAACAACGCACGAACACCCACTCCCACCCGCGAGAGTAGGCGGCGCTAATATTCCTACACAAAGGCATTTCCGGCCGCTAGGGAAGTGAAAACAAATTAGCTTAAAATCGGACTCTGGCTGCTCTGTAAATAATTTGGGTTGGTTGAGGATCGTTTTCATTGCACAATTTATTTTGGGGCACTCACTCGTCTTTGAACTCAAACCTAGTATATACACGCTGCTTCTAGTTAAATTGGACTGAATTTTGTGCGTGGATTAGCTTTCCCTGTTACCAATGTCTCTCGCCATCAGCGAACCCACTCTGACTTCGGAGGTACTTGTAACTTACGTCCCTAAGTCAAGGATGAGAAGTCAACATTTTAGTCCAAATTACCGGTGTTGGGGTTGAACACGCTATTCGGCATCAGCGCACTGGATATTTAAGAACGAGCGATGTTATCAATTCGGCCATTCTGAAATGTTCCTGTCTCATCCCTCTTCTCTACCACAAAAGAAGATTCTCCTAGTACCCTAAACTAAACCTCCCAATTTCCCAATACCCTGAACTAAACCTCACAACCTCCTAATACCCTGAACTAAACTTCCCAATCTCCCGATGCCCTTAAATAAACCCCACAATCTCCCAATGCCTGAACTAAAGTTCACATTCTCCCAATACCCAAGACTAAACCTCCCAATCTCCCAATACCCTGGACTAAACCTCCCAATCTCCTAATGCCCTGGACTAAACCTCCCAATCTCCTAATGCCCTGAAATAAACCTCCCAATCTCCCAATGCCCTGAACTAAACCTCCCAATCTCTTACTCGTTACAGTTAGTTGCATATTATTTTACAGGACGTTGCAGTCAACACCAGTATTTTTTGCCGTTGTGATGTCTTGACAAGTTTATGTTCAGTAGTTTGCAATTGCTTTCTGAACGACCGGCACCCATACAACTTCATAAAAGACCACGCAACACGGTCTGCTGCCAAATCGCAAAAAAAACTATCAATCTCCCATTGCCCTGAACTAAACTTTCCAATCTCTCAATGCTCTGGATTAAACCTCCCAATCTCCCAATACCCTGAACTAAACTTCCCAATCTCTCAATGCTCTGGACTAAACCTCACAAGCTCCCAATGAAATGAACTAAAGCTCCCAATCTCTCAATACCCTGGACGAGACCTTCCAATCTCCCAATACCCTGGACTAAACCTTCCAATCTCCCAATACCCTAGACTAAACCTCCCAATTTCCTAATGCCCCGAATTAAACTTCCCAATTCCCAAATAGTTTTAGTTAGTTGCGTATCCTGTTACAGGACGTTGCAATCAACACCAGCATTTTTTGCTGTTGTGATGTCTTGACAAGTTTATGTTCAGTAGTTTGCCATTGTTTTCTGAACGACCGGCACCCATACCATTTCGTAAAAAAACCACCGCAGGCGGTCTGCTGCCAAATCCCCCGCAGCTGTGTTTCGAACGCGGGTATGCGAGATCACGAACCGCGTCCGTAACCCCTTAGCCACGGAACAGGCCATTCTCCCAAAACACTGGACTAAATATCTACATTGTAATACAAGTTGTGTATCCTTTGTAGGGCGTTGAGATCAACCCCAGCCCCAACACCAAGTTGATTTACTCGACAATTTTACCTTCAGTAGTTTGCCATTGTTTCCGAGCGAGAAGTCAACGTAGAAGCTCATCTGATCGGTGTCGAGGATATAACCCGCTACTCCGCCGTCAACGCACCGGAAAATTAAACTCAGTTTCATGAAACCCTTTAGCCACGCCGTCCTAATCTCATATCCTGGACTAAACTCTCCTGCCCTAAACTAAACCTTCTCCTTCTTAAAACGGTAAAAATGCATGGCACGCGGAAACCGAAAAGAACAGACCTTCCATAAGACTGTATTGGCAAATTTTAAACTTAGAAAAACTAACCTAATAATAATAATAATAATAATAATAATAATAATAATAAAATTTACAGTGAAATGGTTTCGGTATTTAGTTAGTTAGTTAGTTAGTTAGTTAGTTAGTTAGTTAGTTAGTTAGTTAGTTAGTTAGTCGCGGTTCCAACTTCACGGCAAATGGTGGCTCCATTGTGCCCCGTTCCTGTGTCAGTTAATATCACACAAAATGCTCCTTTCGGTTAGCATGTAGGCAAGGAGATTACGAACACCATTAGTAGTCTGGTCATACCTTGGACGGTTTGGAAGCAGACTGCCTTGTGCTGGTTTTCATACAATGGTATGAGTGTCGGACGTTCAAACAACGCAATGACAAACTAGTAAACGTTAACTTGCCCAAGATATCAAACAGCCAAAGACAATGCTTCGGTTAACAGCGACGTCCTGTAAATGATGTGTAACTAATTAATCTAGCTGTTTTTTTGTTTTTGTTTTATAATCCTCCCATATGATCTTCAGTTCGACTAGTTTGTATCTGTCGTTTGTTAGTGGTAGTAGTAGTGATACGACTACTATTACTACTACTAGTAGTGATACTACTACTAGTAGTGATACTACTACTAGTTGTAGTGATACTACTACTACCACTACTACTACTACTACTACTACTACTACTACTACTACTACTACTACTACTACTACTACTACTACTACTACAGTTATTACTGTTGCTGCTGCTGCTCCTACTACTACTACTACTTCTACTAGTAGTAGTAGTAGTAGTAGTAGTAGTAGTAGTAGTAGTAGTAGTAGTAGCAGCAGCAGCAGCAGTAGTAGTAGCAGCAGTAATAGTAGTAGTAGTAGTAATAGCAGCAGTAGCAGTTGTAGTAGTAGTAGTAGTAGCAGCAGCGGCGGCAATAGTAGTAGTAGTATTTGTAGTAGTAGTATTTGTAGTAGTAGTAGTAGTAGTAGTAGTAGTAGTAGTAGTAGTAGTAGTAGTAGTAGTAGTAGTAGTAGTAGTAGCAGCAGCAGCAGCAGTAGTAGTAGTAATAGTAGAAGAAACAGTAGCAACTGGGTTAGTAGTAGTAGTAGCAGCGGAAGTAGTAGTAGTAGTAGTAGTAGTAGTAGTAGTAGTAGTAGTAGTAGTAGTAGTAGTAGTAGTAGTAGTAGTAGTAGTAGTAGTAGTAGTAACAAATACTATGCCTGACGAGCCCAAGTCCTTTTTGCCCAATTTGTGACCCTTTGAAGACAAAGTTCGTTTGTTTTGTCTGTCTGTCGGTCGGTCTGTCTGTCGGTCGGTCTGTCTCTCTAGATTGTCTACCATTTAACCGGGCTGCGGCCGTTCTGGTCTACACTGTTAAATTACCCGCCGAGTTTTTCACCCGTGTCTTTTAAAAATGGCTTGACTTCGTTGCACCGGGTTTGACTCCACCTGGCGCGGTCTGCAGAACTGCCACCTGCCGACTGCATCGTACAAAGCACGAACTCCGTAGCCCCAGCTACAACACCCCCCCCCCCAACCCAATCCCCCACCCCGTCTTTATGCCTATATCAGAAAAGACTCGATGCTCAATCCACTGTCCCAGGATTTGGGCAAGAATACCATCCTTTCGTAGATCCCCCAAAACGTGCGTCCCCGCGAATACTACTAGAACAATGCCTGCACGACGAGCCACAGACGAACGTCGCAACCTGTCAAGTTTTATCAGTCCACCTTGGCTGAACAGGAGACGATCGTTAACTTACAAATATCCCCTACTCGCCTACTCGCCACTCATACTTGGAAACACTAATTCCACAAAACACAACACGCTGTGCAAATATTATCTTTCATTTACCGGGAAGAATAAATATTATTGTCAATTTATCGTGGCCGATTTCTGCCAGCAATCATTTCGTCATCTTTCCTAGTTTAACAATCAAGACAACTAGAACATATCTTTTAATGATCTATGAATTCTCCACTTAGCTGTTCTATCCTTCTCCCTCGCAAACACCCAAAAAAGAATCCACAAATAATTATTAATTTTCACAAAAATATTTGTTGTTATTATTAACAATCGTTTAAAATACGTTTTTTCTTTATATTATTAGTGTAAAATAGGTAGATTAGTTTACAGATTAAGTATTATTAGTTAAGATTTATTTAGATTTACAGGGGGAGGTTTACTTACCAGCGCAGTTGGTACAAGTAGGTCACAACGCGAAATCTACACGAGAAAGGAAAAGCATAGAAGCAGACGGCAGCCAGAAGTCGAGTTACGTCGACGGATAAGAAAGCTAATTTCTCGGATTTTTACTCATTTTTCGAACAAGGTAAATGGCATAATTGTAAATTACACCCCGAAGAATACTTTGGGTAAACATGAATGAAATTGATGCGTGATTTGTGGAGATTTTCTTTGTTGAAATTAACCCAACCCTGCAGAATTCGAAGGAACGACGAGTTGGGAATCAACACTTATGAAAAGAACTTTGAGTTAAACGGTTTGACTGAAAGATACTGAATAACGATTACAAATGGAATTGAAACCTGTTAGTTAAACAAGTGTTCTAAACTTCATAAGCTAGTTCTCTAATTATTTCCCAAACGCAGAGTTTCTTAGGAAAATGTACGACTTTGAGGGCTGAAATATTAGTAGAACTGAATTGAGAAACAGAAAAGCAGAGGGTATACAGTACAGTGGAATAGCAAGAAGGAAGACCTTGTAATCTTTTCCTCTTCTTGTTTGTTTTGTAGAGGGGAGGCTGAGGTTCTTATAAACAACTCACAGTTAGGAGAATAACAAAGGGGTTGTTTAGCTGATCAACTTCGAGCTGTGAAGTAATGCTTTTAATTCAGAGTATGCGGTTATTTCTGTGAAAAATTTATCACATTGTAGGTGATTGTAAATTAATTGTAACGCCGCTGTCACGTAGGCTGATGCTGATTTCACTTATAAGGAATTTACGGTTTTACAGTCGTTTAGTTTATGATCATGTACAATTTACAGTCCTGTACTACACAGCCATGTACAATTTACAGTTCTGCACAATTTATGGTCCAGTAAAATTTGCTGTCAGTTACCAATTACAATCCTGTACAATTTACAGTCATGTGCAGCACAGTACTGTACAGTTTAGTTTACAGTCCTGTACAATTTATAATCATGCACAGTTAACAGTCCTGCAGAATTTATAGATTACTGTCCTTTACAATTTACACACCTGTAAAATTTACAATCTTGTACAATTTACACTCCTGTACAATTAACAATCTTGTGCAATTTATAGTTTGCTGTCTTGTAAATTTACACTCCTGTACAATTTAAAATCATGAACAATTTATAGTTTACTGTCCTGTACAATTTTCACTCCTGTACAGTTTACAATCTTGTCCAGTTTACAGTACTGTACAATTTACAGTTTACTATCCTTTACAATTTACTATCCTGTACAATTTATAGGTTGCTATCTTGTACAATTTACACTCCTTTACAATTTACTATCATGTTCAATTTACAGCCCTGTACAATTTATATTCATGTACAATTTACAAAACTGTAAATTTAAAGCCCTGTGCAGTGTATAGTTTGCTGTCCTGTACAATTTACATTCCTGTACAATTTACAATCTTGTACAATTTGCAGTCATGTACAATTTAAAGTTTACTGACCTTTTACAATTTACAATCCTGTACAATTTACAGTCCTGTACAGTTCATAGTTTACTGTCTTGTACAATTTACACACACCTATACAGTTTACAGTACTGTACAATTTACAACCATGTTCAATTTATAGTCCTATACAATTTACAATCCTGTACAATTTACAGTCCTACACAATTTACAGTTTTCTGTCCTGAACAATTTACATTCCTGTACAATTTACAATCTTGTACAATTTGCAGTCATGTACAATTTAAAGTTTACTGACCTTTTACAATTTACAATCCTGTACAATTTACAGTCCTGTACAGTTCATAGTTTGCTGTCTTGTATAATTTACACACCTATACAGTTTACAGTACTGTACAGTTTACAGCCATGTTCAATTTACAGTCCTGTACAATTTACAATCCTGTACAATTTACAATCCTGCACAATTTACAGTTTTCTGTCCTGAACAATTTACACTCCTGTACATTTTAAAGTCTTGTACAATTCACAATCTTGTACATTTTACATTTTACTGTCCTTTTACAATTTACAGTCCTTTACAATGAATGGTTTGCTGTCCTGTACAGTTTACACTCCTGTACAAATTACAAACCTGTACAATTTACAATCCTGTACAGTTTTTACACTCCTGTACAATTTACAATCCTGTACAATTTACACTCCTATAAAATTTATAGTTTACTGGCCTGTACAGTTTACAGCTTACAGTCATTTACAGTTTACCGATCTATACAATTTACATCCGTCTTCATCTGACAGCCCCATACAATTTAAAACTAGTCCAACCAGAGATGAACCCCAGTGTGCTCACACGAGGGGGAGGGGACATTTCAGGATACCAGCTTCATCATCATCATGTGCCATGCCAGTAAGCATGGACGGTCATGCTACACCATCACACAATCACTAATTACCAGTTATTAATTACTTGCAGGAATCTCCAAGAAGACAGTAACAATGGTGATATCAAAGAAAAATGTGACACCAAAATGTGAAATGGAAATGGTAGGGCATTTATAACATCAGATGGAAGATGTACAACAGAGATTGAGAGCAGGATAAGGCAAGCAAAAGCTGCATTTCAGAAAATGAAAAGTGTCTTATGCAATAAGTTACTATCATTGAATGTAAGAAAGAGAGTTCTGAAGTGCTATATAGAACCTGTTTTGCTGTATGGCAGTGAATATTGGAACGTAAATGAACAAATTAAGAAGAATTTAGAAGCGACAGAGATGTGGTTCCTAAGATGAATGTTGCAAATTCCTTGGACTGCCAGAGTAACTAACAACGATTGCCTGAAAGAGGCTAATGAAACTGGAACATTATATACAACAATAAGAAAGAGACAAACAGCTTTCTTTGGTCATGTGATGAGAGGAGAGGCATTGGAGAACATCGTGATGACTGGAAAAATCGAGGGGAAGAGAGGCAGAGGCCAACTAAGAGAAATGATGCTGGATGTATTGAAATGGTGGCATGGAAGATTATCATCAGCAGAGTTGATCCAGAATTTCAAAGACAGATCTGTGGAGAGTCATGAACGTCTGCACCAACTGACATGGCACTTGATGATGATGATGAATTACTTGCATGGTGCAATCAACAGATGTTAATATATCAGTCCATTGTCAGTGAGTTAAAAACAGTTAGTTGCATATCCTTTACATAATGTTGCAGTCAGTCCCAACATATGTTTGCTGTTTATGATTTCTTGGCAAGTTTACATTAGGCATTCTTCAGTGTGGAAGCCGCTTTGGCATAGTGGAGTGATGCTGGCCTGATGTCGTGGGTTCCATCCTCATTTGGCTTGATTCAGTTTCCAGGTCAACCTAACCTAAACCTGGCAGCAAGAAATGTCTTGGGAAGTAAATGAGACCAGTCGGATACTGACCACATCACTCACCCAGTGTTGATTGGTCCACTGACCCAGTTCTGATGGGTCCTCTGACCCAGTGCTGATTGGTCCACTCACCCAGTGCTGATAGGTCCACTCACCCAGTGCTGATTGGTCCACTCACCCAGTGCTGATTGGTCCACTCACCCAGTGCTGATTGGTCCACTCACCCAGTGCTGATTGGTCCACTCACCCAGTGCTGATTGGTCCACTGACCCAGTTCTGATTGATACTGGCTGGGGTTAGGTCTTGACTGGCTGGGATTTGGCTTAGAGACTTACTGGGATTAGGCCCTGAATGGCTGGGATTTGGCCTAGAGGCTGGCTGGGATTTGGCCTTGACTGGCTGGGATTTGGCTTAGAAACTTACTGGGATTTGGCCTAGAGACTGGCTAGGATTTCGCCTAGAGACTGGTTGGGATTTGGCCTTGACTGGCTGGGATTTGGCTTAGAGACTTACTGGGATTAGGCCCTGAATAGCTGGGATTTGGCCTTGACTGGCTGGGATTTGGTCTTGACTGGCTGGGATTTGCCCTTGACTGGCTGGGATTTGGCTTAGAGACTTCCTGGGATTAGGCCCTGAATGGCTGGGATTTGGCCTAGAGACTGGCTGGGATTAGACCTTGACTGGCTGAGAAATTGGCCTAGACTGGCTGGGATTTGGCCTTGACTGGCTGAGAAATTGGCCTAGAGACTGGCTGGGTTTTGGCCTCGAGACTGGCTGGGATTAGGCCTTGACTGGCTGGGATTTGGCCTAGAGACTGGCTGGGATTAGGCCTTGACTGGCTGGGATTTGGCTTAGAGACAGGCTGGGATTTGGCCTAGAGACAGGTGGGATTTAGCCTAGAGACTGGCTGGGATTAGGCCTTGACTGGCTGGGATTTGGCCTTGACTGGCTGGGATTTGGCTTAGAGACTTACTGGGATTGGGCCCTGAATGGCTGGGATTTGACCTTGACTGGCTGGGATTTGGCCTAGAGACTGGCTGGGATTAGACCTTGACTGGCTGAGAAATTGGCCTAGACTGGCTGGGATTTGGCCTTGACTGGCTGAGAAATTGGCCTAGAGACTGGCTGGGTTTTGGCCTCGAGACTGGCTGGGATTAGGCCTTGGCTGGCTGGGATTTGGCCTAGAGACTGGCTGGGATTAGGCCTTGACTGGCTGGGATTTGGCTTAGAGACAGGCTGGGATTTGGCCTAGAGACAGGTGGGATTTAGCCTAGAGACTGGCTGGGATTAGGCCTTGACTGGCTGGGATTTGGCCTTGACTGGCTGGGATTTGGCTTAGAGACTTACTGGGATTGGGCCCTGAATGGCTGGGATTTGACCTTGACTGGCTGGGATTTGGCCTAGAGACTTACTGGGATTAGGCCCTGAATGGCTGGGGTTTTTCCTAGAGACTGGGATTTGGCCTTGACTGGCTGGGATTTGACCTTGACTGGCTGGGATTTTGCCTAGAGACTGGCTGGGATTTGACCTTGACTGGCTGGGATTTGGCCTTTACTGGCTGGAATTTGGCCTAGAGACTGGGATTAGGCCCTGAATGGCTGGGATTTGGCCTAGAGACAGGCTGGGATTTGGCCTAGAGACAGGTGGGATTTGGCCTAGAGACAGGCAGGGATTTGGCCTAGAGACAGGCAGGGATTTGACCTAGAGACAGGCAGGGATTTGGCCTAGTTTGGTCATGTTTTCTCCATGGGTTTAGGTATTTTGTAGCCAAAATGCTTCAACCCAGTGCCCAAAGGAAGATATGTACTAAGTAAAATCCTCACTAGGCTTAGCCTGCAGCTAAACAAAATCAATCCCTCACATCCAGCAAGACTCCATTGTAAAGCTAAATCGGACAACAAACAGCTATTTTCAGACTCTGCATAGGGCAATGCAGACATCAAACCCATCTCTTCAAAATTAAAGCCACTCAAACTTACCAGTGCACCTGCCAGCATGGCCTGCAGACTTCAGAACTCATACTTGAATTGTCTTTTCTTAAGTTATTTGAGAAACATTGTGTCAGGAGACAAAAATGAAAGAGAAACTTGTGGGTACATGCAACGACCCACTGCTGATGGTTGGATTCATGGAGGCAGTGCTACTGGGCAGACTAAGCTGCACTCAGGAAATCAATCACAGAATAATGAGGAGCAGGAGGCGAAGAAGAAGAGGAAGAAGAAGAAGAATTGAAGTGATACATTTAGACTTCCTTCTACTGCTTCCTTGGGGCACAAAGGCAATTTCTCTTCCCTCTATTGCTCATAAATATGATGTTCCATGCTGATAAGCTTGGAAGGTCATGATTTGCCATCTTACATCGTCTCCAGAGTCTTGGATCAGGCCTGTGTTCTTGACCTGATTCTGTTGCTACCATGGAGCATAGAAGCAGTTGAATTATCTTCCTTCTATTGCTTCTGTTGGCAGTTGAACATGTAGGACATTCTGTAGAACATTCAGTATTGGAGTTCATTGGTTCATATGCTTACAAAAATAAATCCTGGAGCAGGACCTAGACGTAGACAGTCAACATGATTTGGACACATTATAAGGAGAAATAAACTAGAGAACATCTTGTCAACTGGTAAGATTGAGGGGAAAAGAACAAGGGAAGGGCAGAGAAGTAAATGTCTGGATGGCATGGCCATGTGGCAAGGTTGAGACAAGAACACAACTAATCCACGACTGAAGGAATAGGTAGCTAATTTGAGGGAATAAGTATAGCCAATCTGAAGGAATAGGTAGCCAATCTGAAGGAATACATAGCCAATCTGAAGGAATACGTAGACAATCTGAAGGAATACGTAGCCAATCTGAAGGAATAGGTAGCCAATCTGAAGGAATACTTAGCCAATCTGAAGGAATACTTAGCCAATCTGAAGGAATACTTAGCCAATCTGAAGGAATACTTCACCAGTCTGAAGGAATACTTCGCCGATCTGAAGGAATACTTAGCCAGTCTGAAGGAATACTTAGCCAATCTGAAGGAATACTTAGCTAATCTGAAGGAATACTTAGCCAATCAGAAGGAAAGGAATAAGTAGCCAATCTGAAGGAATACTTAGCCAATCTGAAGGAATACTTAGCCAATCTGAAGGAAACTTAGCCAGTCTGAAGGAATACTTAGCCAGTCTGAAGGAATACTTAGCCAATCTGAAGGAATACTTAGCCAGTCTGAAGGAATACTTAGCCAATCTGAAGGAATACTTAGCTAATCTGAAGGAATACTTAGCCAGTCTGAAGGAATACTTAGCCAATCTAAAGGAATACTTAGCTAATCTGAAGGAATACTTAGCCAGTCTGAAGGAATACTTAGCCAGTCTGAAGGAATACTTAGCCAATCTGAAGGAATACTTAGCTAATCTGAAGGAATACTTAGCCAGTCTGAAGGAATACTTAGCCAATCTGAAGGAATACTTAGCCAATCAGAAGGAAAGGAATAGGTAGCCAATGTGAAGGAATAGGGAGCCAATCTGAAGGAATAGGTAGCCAGTCTGAAGGTATAGGTAAATCCAAAGGAATAGATAGCCAATCTGAAGGAATAAGTAGCCAATCTGAAGGAATAGGTAGCCAATCCAAAGGAATAGGTAGCTAATTTGAAGGAATAAGCAGCCAATCTGAAGGAATAGGTAGCCAATCTGAAGGAATAGGTAGCCAATTTGAAGGAATACTTAGCCAATCTGAAGGAATACTTAGCCAATCTGAAGGAATACTTAGCCAATCAGAAGGAAAGGAATAGGTAGCCAATGTGAAGGAATAGGGAGCCAATCTGAAGGAATAGATAGCCAATCTGAAGGAATAGGTAGCCAGTCTGAAGGTATAGGTAAATCCAAAGGAATAGATAGCCAATCTGAAGGAATAAGTAGCCAATCTGAAGGAATAGGTAGCCAATCCAAAGGAATAGGTAGCCAATCTGAAGGAATAAGCAGCCAATCTGAAGGAATAGGTAGCCAATCTGAAAGAATAGGTAGCCTCCAAAGGAATATGTAGCCAATCCAAAGGAATAGGTAGCCAATCCAAAGGAATAGGTAGCCAATCCAAATGAATAGGTAGCCAATCCAAAGGAATAGGTAGCCAATCTAAAGGAATAAGCAGTCAATCTGAAGGAATAGGCAGCCAATCTGAAGGAATAGGCAGCCAATCTGAAGGAATAGGTAGCCAATCTAAAGGAATAGGTAGCCAATCTAAAGGAATAGGTAGCCAATCTAAAGGAATAGGTAGCCAATCCAAATGAATAGGTAGGCAGTCTAAAGGAAAAGGTAGCCAGTCTAAAGGAAAAGGTAGCCAGTCTGAAGGAAAAGGTAGCCAGTCTAAAGGAATAGGTAGCCAATTTGTCCTTGCAAAGCAGATGGCGAATGCAGGCTGCAAATCCTTGTCCGCCTGTGTTCATGTCCTGTTACATCAGTGACCCCACATTTATTTCCTATGGATGGGAGCAGTCACTGCATGGATGGTACAAGTTGCAAATTGCCACAGTTTAAATGAATGCTCGAAGGGGTTACAGACACATTTCATAATCCCGCTTACCGCGTTTGAAACACAGCTGCGGGCGATTTGGAAGCAGACCGCCTTGCGCTGGTATTTTATCCATTGGTATGAGTGCCGGCCATTCTGAACATGAATTTGCCAGAAATCACAAACAGCCAAAAAATTCTGGTGTTGACTGCAATGTCCTGTATAGGATATGCAACTAACTTTATTTATAGGCTTGTCATGTTTGAAGCTGAAATATGAGAAGTTGGGTCTTTCTGGTCAGTCCATTAATGTTGTCACTGGCTGTCAGTTGGAATATATTGATAAAGGGCAACATCAGCATCTGCAGCACAAGCAGCAACTTCCAAAGAAAAAACATGTGTTGTTCCTGGGCACTTGGATGAAGTCTGTTGGCAAGGAAACTAAAACTTGTGGAGGAAGAGACATGTCCAACTTTGGCCAATCCCAACTATCCATATGTACTGTACTGACCTGGTAACATCTTAATATGCCTCTCCAATTATATTAAGATCAAGTATTGGTCTCACACAGGCGTGAAATCCAGGGATCCAGTTACCATGGCAACTGGACATTTCTGCCTGGTGTGTGACTTTTCGGGCATTTTCTTAGGGCATATTTGCAAACAAATATTTGCTGGCTTCTGAGAAGAAGGGACTAGCTCCTGAATTGTGTTTAGTTGTTTCTACCCCTGGTCTTGCACTGCCCACTGGTTTTTCAGTTTGGATAGGGGAATTTGCTCTGTAACATGGTCCCACAGAGGTGGTATGTTGGTACTGGGTTAGAAAGCAAGTCTCTACACCGACCTCTCTCCAATAGATGCAATCATTTCAGAACTTAGGCATCTTGGGTGCCTTTGTAGCCAGGGAAACTGAAGTGCCAGTGCAGGGGTGTGGGGCTGTGGCCCTGGGTGCCAGTGCAAAGGAGTGGGGGGGGGGAACTTGAGTGCTAGTGCAGGGGGGAACTTGGGTGCTAGTGCAGGTGTGGCCCTGGGTGCTAGTGAAAGGGGGGGGGGAACGTGGGTGCTAGTGCAGGGGGGAACTTGAGTGCTAGTGCAGAGGGTAACTTGGGTGCCAGTGCAGGGAGGGGGGCTCTGGGTGCCAGTGCAGGGGGGAACTTGGGTGCCAATGCAGGGAGGCTGGGGGCTGGGTGTCATTGCAAGGGTGGGGGGGATTTAGGTGCCATTGTAGTGTGTTTAAGTGGTAAATCTCACAGTATTCGAGAGAATTCACAAACAATAAAAATAAACAGAAACACATTTTAAAACATGTTTTAAATGAAACTAAAAGCTTGTAATCTTTCTTTTCAGCTGGCCACTTGTCAATAGAATATCTCTATAGCAGATGAGCAGGCAGTTAAACATATGTGTGAATAGCTGTGCAGTTCCATTACACAAGAAAACTTTGTAGTAGAAGCGGTGTATAAGTAACAAGAATGTCTACAGAGCGTAATTCCTCCTCCTCATCAAATTCAAATGGGAATAGCTCCCGCAAGAGGAAACAACAACGTGCCACAAGTGAAGAAGAGGAGGAGGGTGGCCTTGGATTACCCGCAACACCGTCTCCCTCTTCATCGCGTTCTCTGACCCCTGCATCCTGCTCGAAGACTCCAACGTTAAAGTCACCGAAGAATGTTTCCACAAGCCTGAAGAGGTAAGTCCTTTTTCTGTCCTCTATCCTATATTGGGGCATATACTAGGACACAATAAATGTGATACATTTCTAGGGGACTACAATAAATATCATATATTTCTACTATAAAAGCACGGTAAATGTCATATATTTCTAAAAAGCCACAGTAAATGTAATATATTTCTAGATAGCCACATTAAATGTCATATATTTCTACTACAGAAGCACAGTAAATGTCAATGATTTCTAGGGGACTACAATAAATATAATATATTTCTACTATAGAAGCACATTAAATGTCATATATTTCTAAATAGCCAGTCTCATCTCATCTTGTTCCTCTTGTACCATACGGTGTCAAGGTGAAGTATAAACAGAGAGAGAATGCCCATTTATGGGCTTCATGTATTGAGATTCCCATGGACTCTGTTATTCCCTCTGTCCATTGTTTACGTGGCCAGCCTCTTCTTCTGCGTCCATTTGGTCTGTACATCATTGCTTGTTGTGATATACTGTTAGCTGGTAATCTAATTACAAGGCCAAATCATTTGACTTGCTGCCTTCAAATACAATCTAGCGCTCTTATAACCTCCACATTAGCCCTGTTTTTTTTCCATTAGCTGGGGTTCTATTGTAGTTTGTAATCTTTTCTCAAGAATTTTGCAAAATATTTTTCCAGTATGACTCAAAAGGGAACTGCCTCTGTATTGTGTGCAGTCTCTATTACTGTCTTTGTTTTTCCAAATTGGAATAAGTATGGCGTTTCCCCAGTCTCATGGTATCTGTTGTTCTACCCAAACATTGTTAAATAGTCTATGTAACCATGGTGTTCCTACTTCTCTTGCTGCTTTAATTAGTTCATTTGGTAGTTTGTATTGTCCCGGTGTTTTATTCAATGGGGCTAATCTGATGGCTTCTCCAATTTCTTCCTTCAGTATGTCTGGTTCTAGTTCTTTGATGGCATCTGTGTCAAAATTCTGTGTCGGTTTCCTTAATTCCTGTGACATCTTATGGAGTATTAAGAAGTTGTTCGAAGTACTGCCTCCATATTTGTGGGATTTGTTTTTGTTAGCTTATTGATTCTCCTTTTTTGCTGTTAATTATTTCAGTTGGGTCAAAGGTTTCTGCTCTGGTTCTCATTGCACTGATCCTTTTGTAAAAGTTTCTAGTTGCCTCCTTGTAGTTTTTATTTAGGGTTTCTCCATATTCCTCCCAGTCTTTTTACTATTCTGTATTTACTATTCTGTTCGCATGTCTTCTTGCTATTCTATACTCTGTGTAATCACGGTCCTGTTTACTCTTCACACACATTGTATATTTGTCCTTTTTGTCTTTTACAGCTTTCTTTACCACTGCGTTCTACCAACTTGTTATATTCTTTATCCGTGTTTGGC
The DNA here is from genome assembly GCA_963921405.1 of Cepaea hortensis. NCBI lineage: Eukaryota > Metazoa > Mollusca > Gastropoda > Stylommatophora > Helicidae > Cepaea > Cepaea hortensis. The sequence continues at coordinate 54,568,937 of OY992879.1, forward strand.
GTTTTTTCCGTTGTTCCACGTGTTATTTTTGCAGTGTTTAAAATGATTGATTTGAACATCTTCCATTCTTCTTCCACTATTTTTCTTTCTATAAGTAGTTTTACAAAGATTTCAGTTAGTTATTTCTCACAATTTTCCTCACTGCCTTGTCTTCGAAGTTTTTTAAGTTTTCTGATTCGCGTGGCATGTATTTGCCCTACAGTAAATGTCACATATTTCTCTAGAACCACAGTAAAAAATCACAGTAAATATATTTCTATAGAACAAGAGTAAATATCATATATTTATAACAAATCATATATTTCTAAGGAGCCACATTACATGTCTGATATTTCTAAGGAGCCACATTACATGTCTGATATTTCTTGGCAACCACACAAATGTCATGCATTAATTGAGAACTACTTAAAGAAAATCATCATGTTAAACGTATTTTCTCATGTTTAAGTGGGGCACACTTGATCACAGACCCACAGGACCCACCAAGAACCCACTTCATCAGGGACCCACTTGATCACAGACCCACTTCATCAGGGACCCACTTGAACACAGACCCACTTCATCAGGAACCCACTTCATCAGTGACCCACTTCATCAGGAACCCACTTGATCACAGACCCACTTCATCATGAACTCACTTCATCAGGGACCCACAGGTCCCACTTCACCAGGGACCCACATACCCCACTTCATTGGTGATCCACTTCATCAGTGACCCACTTCATCATGGACCCATTTCATAAGGGATTCACAGGCACCACATCATCATGAATCCACTTAATCAGTGACCCACTTCATCAAGAGGCCACTTCATTAGGAACCCACATCCCCCACTTCATTAGGAACCCACAGGTCCCACTTCATCAGGGACCCTCTTCCTCAATAACCCACTTCATTAGGGCACACTTCATCGGGGCCCCACAGGCCCCACTTCATCAGAAACCTACTTCATCAGGGCCCCACAGGCCCTACACCAGGGCCCCAAAGGCCCCACTTCATCAGGGATCCACTTCTCAGGGCCTCACAGAACCCACTTAATCAGTGACCCTCTTCATCAAGAAGCCACTTCATTAGGGACCCACATGCCCCACCTCATTAGGAACCCACAGGCCCCACTTCATTAGGAACCTACAGGTCCCACTTCATCAGAAGCTTACTTCATCAGGGGCCCACTTCATTAGAGACCCACAGGCCCTACTTCATCAGGGACCCACAGACCACACTTCATCAGTGACCCACTTCATTAGGGACTCACTTCATCAGGGACCCACAGGTCACACTTCATCAGGTACCCACTTCCTCAATAACCCACTTCATTAGGGACACACTTCATTAGGGACACACTTCATTAGGGCTCCACAGGCCCCACTTCATCAGGAACCCACTTCATCAGGGCCCCACAAGCCCCACCTCACCAGGGACCCACTTCATCAGGACCCCTGACTGTGCCAGTGTGTCTGTGTCTGTCTGTATATACGTATGTATGTTTGCCTGCCTCCTTTTCTGTATGCATGAATAGTAACATGTATGGTTTATACTGTGCCTGTATTCACGTTCATAATATTGCGTTTCACGTAAAATGAATATAACTTCTTAACTGTGAATACATAAATGCGGGGAATATGAATTATATGCGGGACCGAATATAACACAGGCTTACGTGCCCAATTCATGACTCTTTGAAAACAGTTCGTTCCTTGGTAGAAGGGTATAGGACATGGGAGAGGAACGTCAGACCTGCCTGACATAAACGGCCCGCGAAATCATTTCATCTGGCCCTGCCAATCAACCGCAGGCGAGACTCGAAATTCAATGTCTAGGATCTTTCTAAACATTCATCAATACATATTGTAGCATTAACATCACACGCCTCATCAAAGAGAAACCCATCACATTAAGGATGAGTTAATTAAATGTTTGATCAAATATAGCAGGATAATTTTTAAGCTGATAAGTGTATATGGCCCCCCAATGATGTTATATATATCCAAATGGCCATAGGCAGAAAAAAAGTTGCTCACTGGCGGTAAACAAGTACGCTGGTTCCTGGATCCGCCGTCGTTCGCCGTCACCTCGCGTCTTAAGGCAAACGTCACGGGCTGGTGCGCTAGCGGTGGCATATTTTCGACCAGGTGTAAGATAGAAAGTTACCTATGCGCAGATTCTGACAGGAGAAACAAACTTGAATGCTTTGATAACTGGAAGATTGTTACAGATGTTAACCGCTTAAGAGCGGGGGGGGGGGGAGAGACACAAAGAGAGAGATGGAGAGGGGGGCGGGGGGGGGGGGGAGACACAAAGAGAGAGATGGAGAGGAGAGAGATCTTGAGAAGGAGGGGAGAGAGGAGCGTGGGCGATCTTGACAGGAAGGGGGATACAAAGAGAGAAAGAAGAAGAAGGGCTAGATGATCTTGAGAAGTTGTGAGAGTGCTCGATATGGGAGAGGAGAGACATGGAGAGAGGGAGGGACGGGGTGAGACAAAGAGGTGAGAGAGGGGAGAGACGAAGAGAGATAAGGAGAGAGAAACCAAGAGGAACGGAGATCGAGACAGTGTAGGAGATAACGAGTGTTAGTGAGAGATAGCGAGAGAGAGGGTGGGGTGGGGAGAAACCGTGTATTTCAGACCCAAATGCTAATGACTAAAGTGTAAAGATAATTATTTGTGTTGAAGTTGAATACAGACTGAGAGAGAGAGAGAGAGAGAGAGAGAGAGAGAGAGAGAGAGAGGCACACACACACACACACACACACACAGAGAGAGAGAGAGAGAGAGGGCGCACATAAAGCAACCTAACTCTCACACAAACACATAAAACAACTTAACTGTCTCTCACAAACGTAGATAAGATCCCTAAATCTTTCACACAAACGTATATAAGACCCCTAACTTTCTCACACAAACACATTAAGCAGCTTGACTCTCGCACAACCATTGATTAGATCCCTAACTCTCCCACACAACCATTGATAAGATCCCTAACTCTCACAAACGTAGATAAGACCCCTAACTCTCTCACTCAAGCATTGATAAGATCCCTAGCACTCTCACACAATCGTAGGTAAGGCACCTGATTCTCTCTCACAATCGTAGATAAGATCCCTAACTTTCTCACTCAGATGTAGATAAGACCCCTAACTCTCTCACTCAAACGTAGATATGACCCCTAACAGTCTCACTCAAGCATTGATAAGATCCCTAGCACTCTCACACAATCGTAGGTAAGGCACCTAATTCTCTCTCACAATCGTAGATAAGATCCCTAACTTTCTCACTCAGATGTAGACCCCTAACTCTCTCACTCAAACGTAGATATGACCCCTAACAGTCTCACTCAAATGTAGATAAGACCCATAACTATCTCACACAAACGTCTATAAGACCCCTAACTCTCGCACACAGACATTGATAAGATAACTATGTCCCTCAGACATTGATAAGATAACTAACTCTCTCACACAAACGTCTGTAATACCCCTAACCCTCTCACACAAACGTATATAAGACCCCTAACTCTTCCACACAAACGTATATAAGACCCCTAACCCTCTCACACAAACGTATATAAGACCCCTAACTCTCTCACTCAAACGTAGATAAAATCCCTAACTCTCTCACACAAATGTAGATAAGACCCCAAACTCTCTCACACTATATGTAGATAAGACCCCAAACTCTCTCACACAAATGTAGATAAGACCTCAAAATCTCTCACACAAATGTAGATAAGACCTCAAACTCTCTCACACAAATGTAGATAAGACCTCAAAATCTCTCACACAAATGTAGATAAGACCCCAAACTCTCTCACACAAATGTAGATAAGACCCATAACTCTCTCACTCAAACATTGGTAAGATCCCTAACTCCCTAACTCTCTCACACAACAATTGATAAGATCCCTAACTCTCTCACACAAGCGTAGATAAGATTCGAACTCTTTCACAGAAACACATATACACAGTGCCTTAAATCTCTCTCTCAAACACATTACGAGAACATATATATATATATATATATATATATATAACTCTTCTCTCTCTCTCTCTCTCTCTCTCTCTCTCTCTCTCTCTCTCTCTCTCTCTCTCTCTGTCTGTCTGTCTGTCTCTCTCTGTCTGTCTGTCTGTCTGTCTGTCTGTCTGTCTCTCTCTCTCTCTCTCTCTCTCTCTCTCTCTATATATATATATATATATATATATATATATATATATATATATATATATATATATATATATATATATATATATATATATATATATATATATCTTCCCCTCACTCATAAACTCACATGGCACCCTAAATCTCTAACACAAACACATACATAAAAACGGCTACTGGATAAGTTTCTAAAAAATGTATGGGTAGTAAAGGCGACGCTGGAGAGAATTGGTCACCCCACTTCATATTTCGCGACCTAGTATATATGTTGACCTAAGACTTCACACCGCAACCACGATATCTGCTGTGGGGCTAACTTGACATTCACAACAAAATTAATGAAAAGCTACAAAGGTAGCTGCGGCACAGGTGTTACGAACGCAATCCCGCATACCGCGTTGGAAGTACCCCTGAAGGCGATTACGCAGCAGGCCGTCTTGCGCTGGTTTTCATACAATGATATTGACGTCGGACGTTTAGAAAGAAATGGGAAACTACTAAATGTAAATTTGCCTAGTAAAAAGAAAAAGTTAGTTGCAGTTAGTCGTTTACAGGACGCCACAGTCAGCCCCAGCATGTTTTGGCTGTTTTTGATAAAGTACCCCCTCTTACCCCCCCCCCCCCCCCAAATGTCGCGGTTGTCGGTCCTGTAAAGGATATGCAAGTAGCTTAAAGGGTAGAATAGAAATGAGAGAAACAAAAATAACAGATATCGATTTTAATAAATGACAGGGAACATAAAATTCGTGGAAAAAAAAGGAAAGAAACCACTAAATCAATTCATAAATGATATTAGAGCACAAGTGTTATGTATTTACTTGATCGCCGACGCCTGTTGTCTTTCTACGCACTTGATGGCAACGATTAAGAATGCCAGAAAGTACCTCGTGCAACCACAGAGAACCTAGCGTCACATAAACTATTGAACACAGAATAAGCCACTCACTGAGATCGATAAACTCGGCGTTCACTTTTAGACGGTTTACAGCACAGCTCGGCTGTCGAGCTCATTTGCATATAAGGTTTGGCGATGGATTGCGCGTATATGGTTAATGCTAGCAAAACCAGCGATGCACCAACTGAAACATTATGTCCCTAATAACATTATGCAAATAAAATATCTGCAATCGGTAAGTGTTTGCGCGAATAGTGACCAGTGTAATATTTCTTTCTTTGTTGTTGTAACAAGACAGTGACTGCGCCACGTTGAATGGAGTACTGCAGGCCCGCGGACCGAGCCGACTGCTGAGGGAAGAAATGTGACCTTTTCGTTGTTCGCATCGAGCGTTAGAGCGGCGGTGTTGTGGGATGAAGTGTAAACGTGTGCGTGCACCTTAGACAGGGTTTGTGTGGTAGAGATGATTACATTATACTTATGGAGTCGCTTGTCCTACAGGTGGGATTATTAACAGATTCACTGCCAAATAAAAAGTAGATGTGGACCAAACAGAAATGAAAATGGGAAGTCGGTCAAGTCGGCGGTTTGTCATAGTTATAAATTAAAGGTTGTTATGGTTACAGAGATATTGTATTATAATGCAGTAAAACAAATTCGGCGATATATACGCCCATGGCAGATACGGGAAGTCGCTAAAGACGATTAATCATCCCATGGCACTTAATCAGTTAAAGTGGTTCTCCCCCCTTCCCACCCTCTTCAAGCAGGCCTGTGTGATTGGTTGGCTGCGAATTCTTTGAAAGACTCAGTCATCATCATCATCATCATCATCATCATCATCATCATCATCATCATCATCATCATCATCATCACGTGCCTCAGCCTTGCCAAACGACATAGGCATTCATGTCTCTCAACAAACCTCGGTCCTCCTCATTCTTATTACTTTCTGTTATGCTATTGTCCTGGGCCACCGTTTGAGACCACGCTACTGCCCCGCCCCACCGTCTTAGACCCCGCTACTGCCCCGCCCCACCGTCTTAGACCACGCTACTGTCCCGCCTCACCGTCTTAGACCACGCTACTGCCCCGCCCCACCGTCTTAGACCACGCTACTTCCCCGCCCCACCGTCTAAGACCACGCTACTGCCCGCCCCACCGTCTAAGACCACGCTACTGCCCCGCCCCACCGTCTAAGACCACGCTACTGCCCCGCGCCATGTCTTAGACCACGCTACTGCCCGCCCCACTGTCTTAGACCACGCTACTGCCCGCCCCACCGTCTTACACCACGCTACTGCCCCACGCCATGTCTTAGACCACGCTAATGCCCCACGCCATGTCTTAGACCACGCTACTGCCCCGCCCACCGTCTTAGACCACGCTACTGCCCGCCCCACCGTCTTAGACCACGCTACTGCCCGCCCCACCGTCTTAGACCACGCTACTGCCCCGCCCCACCGTCTTAGACCATGCTACTGCCCCGCCCACCGTCTTAGACCACGCTACTGCCCGCCCCACCGTCTTAGACCACGCTACTGCCCGCCCCACCGTCTTAGACCACGCTACTGCCCCGCCCCACCGTCTTAGACCACGCTACTGCCCCGCCCACCGTCTTAGACCACGCTACTGCCCCGTGCCATGTCTTAGACCACGCTACTGCCCCGCACCATGTCTTAGACCACGCTACTGCCCCGCGCCATGTCTTAGACGACGCTACTGCCCCGCGCCATGTCTTAGACCACCCAGCATAATTTTGTCGGTCTGCCGCTGCCTCTTCTACCGCCATTTCCCGTTGTCACTATGTTTCCCTTTACTTCTCTTCTCAGTTTATGACATAATTATAGTTTTTGTCGCTCTCCTACGGTTGTGTACAGTGTTATTTCTTTAGCATCTTCTAGAGTCTAGACAGTTACATACATAAAGTGTCTCTCACACAAATACATATATAAAGAACCCCAAGTCTCTCTCACACAAACACAAATATAAAGTACCCAGCCTGACACACAATCACATACATAAAGTACTCAAACTCTCTCACACAGACATACATGAAGTAACCCAAGGCTCTCACACAATAACATATATAAAGTACTCACACTGTCTCACACAAATATACATAAAGTACCCCAAGACTCACACACAATCACATACATAAAGTGATCCAAGTCTCTCACACAAACATACATAAAATACCCCAGGCGTCTTACACAAACACATACATAAAATACCCCAGGCGTCTTACACAAACACATACATAAAATACCCCAGGCGTCTTACACAAACACGTACATAAAGTAGTTACTCTGGCAGTCCAAGGTATTCGCAACATTCATCCCAGAAATCTCATCTCGGCTGTCTCCAACCTCTTCCTAATGTGTTGGTTCACATACCCAGACTCACAGCCATGTATCAGAACAGGTTCAATGTCACATTTCACTACTCTCTCTCTCTCTCTCTCTCTCTCTCTCTCTCTCTCTCTCTCTCTCTCTCTCTCTCTCTCTCTCTCTCTCCCCTCTCCTCTCTCTACCTCTCTCTCACTTCCTCTCTCTCTCTCTCTCTGTCTGTCTGTCTAGCTCTCTCTCTCGCTCTCTTTCCCTCTCCCCTCTCTACCTCTCTCTCTCTCTCTCTCACTTCCCCCCCCCTCTCTCTCTCTCTTTCTCTCTCTCCATCCATCCATCATGTGCCATGCCGGTAAGTGTAGGCGGTCATGTTCTGCCATCTCACTCAATCACCAGAGTCGTGGATCAGCTCCGTGTTTCTGTCTCGACCATGCCACAAGGCCAAGCCATCCAGGTACTTGCTTCTAGGTCTTCCCCTTGGTCTGTTCCCCTCGATCTTACCAGTTGTCACCAAGTTCTCCAAATCATTTCTTCTCATAACATGCCCAAAAAATTGTGACTGTCTGCGTCTAAAGTCTCTAATCAGTTTACGATCTTCATTTGTTTCTTGAAGGACTTGTTCATTGGTCTTTCTGGCTGTCCATGGTATTCTTTGCATTTTCCTCAGAAACCACATTTCTACAGCCATCAGATGTTTTTCAGCCTGACTGCTCATTGTCCAAGCTTCACATCCATATAAAAGTACAGGTTCTATGTAGCATCTCAACACTCTTTTTCTCGTTTCAATTGACATCTTTTTATTGGTCAGTATGTTTTTCATCTTGCTAAAGGCTACTTTTGCCATGGCGATTCTTGTTCTAATCTCTTCAAGGCATCTCCCATCAGATGTTATTACTGTTCCGAAATAATTGTTCCTATTCACTTGTTGAAGAATATTCCCATTTAATTGTATATTACATTGTGGTATTTCGTTCTTCCTAGTGACGACCATAATCTGTGTCTTTTTACAATTTAATTCTAACCCTAGTTGTTCACTGTGTGTAACAACCGCATCTACTAAATTTTGCAGGTCCTGTTCATTGTCTGCAATCAAGACTGTATCATCTGCATATCTAATGTTAATGCTCTCTCTCTCTCTCTCTCTCTCTCTCTCTCTCTCTCTCTCTCTCTCTCTCTCTCTCTCTCTCTCTCTCTCTCTCTCTCTCTCTCTCTCTCAGTAGCATTAATTCAGTAGCATGTCCCTTGCAGAACCTCGCTCCCATAACAACCTTCCGGGAAACTTCCCGATCATAAGCAAGGTGTCCCGCGTCCGATGCACCCATCTGGAGATCATCTGCCACATCCTGCACCCATCTTCTCTCTGGCGTTCCTCTTTTTCTCTTCCCGGGCAATGTACCCCTCCATGATTGTTCTCTCCAAACTTTCAGGACATTTCAAGTGACCTAAATATTTACATTTCCTTAGGTTTATCGTCTTTAGTAGCCAAGCTTCTTCAATATTCACCTCTTGTCGTATGGATGCATTTGTTCTTTTCTGTATCCAAGATATTTTTAGAAACCATCTATAACATTTATATTCAAAGGTATTTATGCGTTGTTCAGCTTGTTTAGTAAGTGTCCAGGTCTCATAGGCGTATGTTGCAATGGGAAAGATGAATGCTCTTAAAAATATAACTTCTGAAGTTCTATCTGTCTCACTCCACTATTTATACAGTTGCTTAAGTTTTTGAAGAGAAATAGATATTCGTCCTTTAATTTATTTCATTAAGAGACGTATATCTATTGCTCTTCATAAACTAAAACAACTTAATAAATTGTGGAGTGGGGCAGATAGTACTACAAAAATTAGTTTTGTTTCAATCACAGTAATGTGATATTGCAGAACATACTTTTCATATCGTGAAATTCAGCATTTTCTCGGGCTCAATCAATCAATCATGTGCCATGCCGGAAAGCGTGGGCGGTCATGACTCGCCATATCACTCGATCACCAGAGTCGTGGATCAGGTCAGTGTTCCTGTCTCGTCCATGCCATATGGCCAAACCATCCAGGTATTTTCCTCTCGGTCTTCCTCTTGGTCTGTTCCCGTCGATCTTGCCAGTTGTCACTAAGTTCTCCAACCCATTTCTTCTCATAACATGTCCAAAAAATGTTGACTGTCTACGTCTAATTTCTCTAATCAAATTACGAGTTTCATTTGTCTCCTATAGTACTTGCTCGGGATACTCTGCACTTAATCTCTGCTGTTCTAATTTCTTCACATATTTGAATTTATCGACTGGTTTAGCACCGCTTTTTCTATTGCAGTGCCACTTTTAGTGTTATCATTTCCCTTAATACCGGGTGTTTGTCAAGTCTCACTACACTTTGTATGTATCACACATTTTAAAAATGAAGCACATGATGTCATCAAACAATGTGCTCCCCAATCCATCGGAAAGCAATATGCAGCGAATGGCTGTCGTCTGTTGGAGTAAATTTTGCATTCCAAACAGAATGGTGTTATCAACGAAAGGCAGAATATTTTTTGTTGAACAAGTGTTTCGAAATCGCGGTCGATACACACGGATAGTTATTCCAAGATTTATAGCAAGATTTCCCAATAAATAACCTCCTCATCGCATTACGGTTAGAAATTTGTTGAATAAGTTTCTGGTTATGGGAAATGTGGAAGATGCTCCGCGATCTGGTAGGCCTGCTGTGTCTGAAGAAAAAGTGTCAGAAGGATAACGTCGCAACAAGTGAACGTATCAGTGAGCACAGTGCACACAATTCTCAAACAACGATTAAATGTTCATCTATACTGGATTTCTGTTGCGTCTGAACTAAAAGAGTGTGATAATCAATCCAGAGTCAACTACTCCACGTTGCTTCAAGCATTTTTAGCTAAAGAAGAAGAGTCAATTCTCGATGTAAATTCTTCTCAGATGAGGCATCGTTTTATCTACCTGTATACGTTAATAATCAAAATAATCGTATTTGGAGCACTTTTAGTCCTAATGCATTTCATGAAGCACCTCTGCACGATGAGGAAATTGAGGTATGGTGTGCCGCCAGTAGAAAACGTTTTATTGGACCAATTTTCTTCAACAACACTATAAATGTCGATCTGTACCTTTCTGACATTCTGTAACCCGTTTAGAACAGGTGAAAGAACGTGAAATAGAAAAAGAGTGGTTCCAGCAAGATGGTGCAACTGCACACATAGCTAGATCATCACTGTGTTATTTGGAAGAAATGTTCCCAAATCGCATATTATCACGTGTAATTTGGCTTCTTCTTTTTCTTCTTCTTCTTCTTCTTCTTCTTCTTCTTCTTCTTCTTCTTCTTCTTCTTCTTCTTCTTCTTCTTCTTCTTCTTCTTCTTCTTCTTCTTCTTCTTCTTCTTCTTCTTCTTCTTCTCCTCCTCCTCCTCCTCCTCCTCCTCCTCCTCCTCCTCCTCCTCCTCCTTTTTCATATCTAACTCTATTAGATTATTATCTATGGGGTTTCTTGAAAGGAAATGTTTACAAAAATAATGTATACACAATTGAGAACCTGAAAGAAGCAATCATAATTACCATTCAAGAAATAACAACAGACAGGTTGCAGAAGGTGTTTGACAATATGAAGAGACGTGTACACTCATATCTTGAAGCCAGTGGTGGACATTTCCAACACCTGTTATAATGAATACTTCATTGGTACTTTCCAGCTTCCCCAAACCAGCGTTAGACCATAGCAGTGACTATAGTAACTAATTTAATGAATATTTTAGCATATATTTTTTAGAAGGTCATGTACTTCATTTTTCACAATTGTTCTACGTGCAAAGTGTAGTGAGACTTTATAAACACCATGTATAACCAGTTTCTGTGCTGGTTTTCCCAGTACACGATATCAGTCCAGTGCACTAGTTGTGGTAACACATGTATGGGCAACGCTTGAGTTTAAAGCGAGCCTGACGACTAACGACTTTCATTGGATCACAGAGTATGACGTAATCACGGTTACAGTCTGTGCCATTCGTGTCTTCCCATTTCTTCATTTGTTTGATAGCTACATGGCACCCTCATTTAGTATAGGCGGGCATTCTAAGTTAGTTTCGTCTGTTAGTTCTGCTCTTTCTCCTTCACATAACCATCTCATGCTTTAATTCCGTTTCTTTATCATAGTACCGTCCTCCATTAATGCCTTTCTTGTGTTTCAATTCCCGTGATTAATGTGACTTTTTTCTGTCTGTCTAATCACAGCTTTCTGTCTGCATTATTTTTTTTTCCCGCGTTTCCATCCTGTTTCAGAATATTGCGGTCAACACCAGCGTCTGCATTATTTTGGTATCTTTAATAGCATTTCATTCCGTTGTGTTGATCTGTTTGTTTAACCAATTTTCTTTTGACTTTATGCATATATCTCTTATTTCTTTATTCATCTATTCGTATTCTTTACTTTGTTTTCTGTTTTCTTGTGCCGTTAACTGTAATATATTTTTGTCATCCTTTTCTTCTTCAGGTTTGTCGTTGTTTCAGTAATGTTTTGTTATTTTGTTTGCGTTCACTTGCTGTGAACTTCAGTGTACTCTATATAAGTACTACTACTTCTAGTGCACTGGACTGCTTTTTGCATGTGGATTAGCTTTCCCCATTACTAGTATTCCTCGCCATGAGGCAGTCCCACTCCGACTTCAGAAGTACTCGTAATTTACATCCCCCAGTCAAGGACGAGAAGTCTACATTTTAGTCCACACCCCCTACTATACACCGCAAGGTAGACTATATTGGCAGTAAATGACAGTTGTTGTTGTTGTTTTTTTAAAATACAGACGTATAGTTAAAATATGAATAAAATTAGTGGAACTGCAGTAAAGCTGTGGAAATGTAAACAGTATAAAATAACACAAAGTAATGCATCTTTACAGAACAGAATTACGAAAAATACAGGACGTTGCGGCGACTAGCCTTCATCAGCAAACAAATCATTCACAAAACACAACTTATAATCACGGAGAAGACTATCCATTGACTGCATTAAGGCATAAGAACGAAATGAGTAGAATAAAAAAAAATGAGAATAATGAAGAGAAAATGAAATTTTGAAAATTTTGTTGTTGCTACTTATCTCAACATCCCAAGCTGTGATATCATCATCATCATCATCATCATCATCATCATCATCATCATCATCATCATCATCATCATCATCATCATCATCATCATCATCATCATCAAGTGCCCTGCCAGCTGGCCTAGGCGTTCATGGCTCTCCACAGATCTGGGTCTTTGGTGTTCTGGATCAATTCTGCTGCTGATATTCCTCCATGCCACCGTCTCAATCTATCCATCATCATTTCTCTTGGCCTGCATCTGCCTCTCTTCCCCTCGATCTTTCCAGTTGTCACGATGTTCTCCAATGCCTCTCTTCTCATCACATGACCAAAAATAGCTGTTTATCTCTTTCTTATTGCTGTATATTGTGTTCTAGTTTCATTAGCCTCTTTCAGGCAATCGTTGTTAGTTACTTTCGCAGTCCAAGGAATTCGCAACATTCGTCTCAAAAACCACATTTCTGTTGCTTCTAAGTTCTTCCTAATTTGTTCATTTACATTCCAAGATTCACTGCCATACAGCAACACTGGCTCTATATGGCATTTCAGCACTCTCTTTCTTACATTATTTGATAGTGATTTATTGCGTAAGATACTCTTCATTTTCTGAAATGCGGCTTTTGCACACAATAGAAATGATCAATGCCTTAGAACAGTGGTTCTCAACCTTTTTTGGCCCGTGCCCCCTTTCACCATATTTTCAGAACGTCACCCCCCCCCCCCCCCTTTTCGTATTTCCTACCTACAAATTTGGCCCGTGCCCCCCTTCACCATATTTTCAGAACCTCATCCCCCCTTTCGTATTTCCTACCTAAACCCCCCCCCCCGTCCCCGCCCCGCCCTTACACAGTATACATAATAATGGAGCTAAATTTAGTACCACATACTAAAACAAGTCTAGACGTTCACATTAAATTTGATTTGTGTGTCTACTTTATACAATGAATTTTAGAAGGATGAGACGTACAGAACCGTAAAGTATGCAGGGAAAAAACAATATCAAATAATCGGTTCTTGTATTAACGCGATCTTGAAATAATCTTAATTTCTCTTCTCCCCCCCCCCCCCCCCCCCGGAATTCCCCACCGGTTGAGAACCACTGCCTTAGAAGAATATGGAATAGACCATGTCACCAGACTGTTGAACGCAATATACGATACTGGAGATATACCTCCTGAATTATGTAATTCTATATTTATTGCAATCTTGAAATCAGGAGCCTTGGAATGCGATCAACATCGAACAATTAGTATAATAAGCCACATCACGAAGATTCTGCTGAGAATTATCATGCAAAGAGTTAGGAAGAAAATACAACCCGAAATAGAAGAACAATGTGCGTTTGTAGAAGGCAAGGGCACAGTAAATGCTGTGTCTATATACTGAGAACAGTAATTGAACGTTCTATAGAAGTAAACAGAGATCTATATCTTTGCTTTATTGACTACACCAAGGCTTTCGATAAAGTGAGACATGTCGAGATGATAAGGATGCTTGGAGATCTACAAATTGATGGAAAAGACCTTAGACTTGTAAAAAAACATATATTGGAAAAAACAAGCTGCCATCAGAATTGATAACGATGTAGGTCAATACGCGCCTATTAAAAGAAGTGTGTGACAGGGATGTGTAATGTCTCCAGATCGTTTTTCCCTGTACAGTGAAAATATTTTCAGAAATATAGAAGATATGGAAGGAATCAACATTGGGGGACAATACATCAATTACATTAGATATGCAGATGATACAATCTTGATTGCAGACAATGAACAGGACCTGCAAAATATAGTAGATGCGGTTGTTGCACACAGTGAATAACTAGGGTTAGAACTGAATATTCAGAAGACACAGATTATGATCGTCACTGGAAAGAAGGAAATACCACAATGTGATATACGAATAAATGGGAATATTCTTAAGCAAGTGAATCGATACAGTTATCTTGGCACAGTCATAACATCTGATGGGAGATGCCTTGAAGAGATTAGAACTAGAATTGCCATTGCGAAGGCAGTTTTTTGCAAGATGAAAAACATACTGACCAATAAAAAGATATAAATTAAAACGAGAAAAAGAGTGTTGAAGAGCTACATAGAACCTATACTTTTGTATGGATATGAAGCGTGGACAATAAGCAGTCAAGCTGAGAAACAGCTGATGGCTGTGGAAATGTGGTTTCTGAGGAAAATGCAAAGGATACAAAGGACAGACAGAAAAACCAATGAACAAGTCCTTCAAGAAACAAATGAAGATCGTAAACAGATTAGAGTCATTAGAAGTAGACAATCAAAATTTTTTGGGCATGTTATTAGAAGAAATGGCTTGGAGAACTTGGTGACGACTGACAAGAAAGAAGGGAAGAGATGAAGGGAAAGACCGAGAAGTAAATACCTGGATGGCTTGGCCACGTGGCATAGTCGAGACAGGAACACAGAGCTTCTTCTTCTTCTTTGCGTTCATCCGGAGTGTTTTTTTTTCAGATGTGATTGCGGTGTGTCCGGTTAGGCACCCTTGGGTGGAAACCCTTATGCCAACACATCCGACTTTTAGCGTGCAATTTTTACCAGGTTAGCATTCCTGGGAGACTCTCACTTTTGTGGTCCCGTCCACATCCCAGCTGGTCAAGTTGGAACAGTCGAAGACTTCACGGTCATTCCCCAAGGGAAGGCAAGGACAGTCCATGACATTTTCCGCCATCCAGGGCGGCTTCCATAGTTGCAGAGCCGACACATAGCGCCCATTGTGCTGGGCTCACCGAGGGAATCGTCACGTCCTGCTCATCGCTGCTTTAATCTCTCACTTCAATATATTGGGCATTTCGTTCGCCCCGGGCCGTTCCCGCACAAACCCGACCGGTCTGCAGATGGTATCCACTCAGTGAGTTTTCGATTCGGACATGTGCTTGTTGTGCGGACATGTGCGGGGGCAATATAGTCAGAGCTGTTCAAGCCACAACGGACATTCGGAAAACTAGCTTGTCAGAGCTGTTCCGGACACGAGGGGCATTCGGAAAACTAGGTAGTCAGAGCTGTTTCTAGCACGAGGGACAATCGGAAACTACCTAGTCAGAGCTTTTCCGAACGTCAAGGCCATTGGGAAGACTAGTTAGTCAGAGCTTTTCCGACCACGAAAGACATTTTCACTCGGACGTAATTGCGTAGTGCCAGTTTTTATTTTGCCACCCGTAGGCCGGCACTTCAGACTTCGGCGGGCATTTTTAATGAGTTTAGCCTTCCTCGGGTTTCGAGGCACGTTAGACTCGTGGTGTCGCCCACATCTCAGCTGGTCAAGGTAAAACGGTCAAAGACATCACGGTCAACCCACAAGAGAAGGCAGAGGCTGACCATGGGCATTCCCCGCTATCCAAGGAGGTTTCCATAATTGCAGAGCCAGCACATATTGCTCTGAGACTTGGCTCACCCGAGGAATTGCCACGTCCTGCTCATGGCTGCATTATTCCTCACTTCCATGTATTGGGCATTTCGCCTCTGGTCACTCAAGCACAAACCAGGAACGGCCAGTCTGCGGACGACATCCACTAGGTAAGCTTTCGCTTCGGACTTCGGACCACGCAATGGATTCGCTAGCGAAGCGCTC
The DNA here is from genome assembly GCA_963921405.1 of Cepaea hortensis. Lineage (NCBI taxonomy): Eukaryota > Metazoa > Mollusca > Gastropoda > Stylommatophora > Helicidae > Cepaea > Cepaea hortensis. Next base: position 54,585,013 of record OY992879.1, read on the forward strand.
CATTTCGTGTTATTGAGACGTTTTTCCACCTTTGAGTACTCTATGAGTATAGGTAGACATTTTTCGTAACCATTTCGTGCGACTCGGTCACTTTTTCTACCTTTAGTACACGCTCACGAGGTAGGCTACATGTGCTGCCGGCTCAGCACCTTACCTCCGTGCATCAGTGAGCCAGAAGAGGCCAGGCCCTCTCATCCGTGGATCCCTCATATCCCCCAGCTATGAGCCTTCGAACAAGTATCTGAACTGAGCATGTAGCGTGCTCAGCATCTCACCTCCATTTTTCGGTTGGTGGGTATCGGCCCGGCTCTCACATCCGAGGGTTTATGGCTTAGAGGAGTTCAGCCATATCCCTCGACTGGGAGCCTTAGAGTTTGTGTCCGGACCAAGAATTAGTGGCATCGTGCGCGCGATTTAGACTTTGACTGCTATCCTCAGTCTACCTGCAGAGCAGCAGGTTGTGTCTCGCTTAGTCTGGCTCCTACCCCAAGAGCTGTCCGACATGTAGTTGTGCTTCCGTCGGCATAGCACCTGGGGTCACTAGGACACACAAGCCCCCCCCCCCCCCCCCACGACAAGGTGGAGACACTTCGGGGCGGGGGGAGCTGATCCACGACTCTGGTGATCGAGTGAAATGGCAGAACATGACCGCCCACGCTTATCGGCATGGCACATGATGGATGGATGGATTCTGCTCTTAATCTCTGTTGTAAATCTTTCATCTGATGTTATAAATGCCCCTAGGTATTTAAAATTATCCACTTGGTTAAGAATTTTCCCTTCTACGAGTGTAAGTTAATAAGTAAGTCACACGTGGCTGTAGAAAAATACCTACACATGATAACAACTTGACACCAGTTAATTTTTATACATACATTGTCCCTTTATTTCTCAACATAATTTCCACCAACACTGATGCACTTATCCCATCGTTTTATCAGTCCTCCCAAACCAGCTTCATAAAACTGCGTGCTGTTTTCTAAACCACGTTTTCACTTCACATTCAACTTCGGCGTCATTCGCGAAATGTCTCCTGCCAAGGTGGGTTGTCAGTGTGCATGCTGACAAATGTTTGTCCCGTAAAGCGGTGCATAGCTGGGTAGAAAAAGTTACGAGGGCGAGTCAGTAAGCAAGTCACACAGTTCTGTGGGATGGCCGGTAAATGAAAACAAAGCACGGAGCTATGCAGTCGATTTGGGGGAACTGATAAAACGATGGGATAAGTGCATCGGTGTTGGTGGAAATTATGTTGAGAAATAAAGGAACAATGCATGTATAAAAATAAACTGGTTTCAAGTTGTTACCATGTGTAGTTATTTTTCAATAGCCATTTGTGACTTACATATTAACTTACCCTCGTATTTTTATGTCACATATTCGTGTCACCATTTTTTTAAAATATCACCATTGTTACTGTTTTCTTGATATTCAAGGCGAGTCCTTTCTTTACACTCTCTGTTACTACCATGTCCAACAATTGCTGTAGGCCTGTTGCATTATCCGCCCCGAATACTGTCATCTACATTGCGTATATTGTTTATATTATATCCTCCGATTAGAATTCGTGGCTTCTCTTTGATCTCTCATTATTACTTCGCTATAGAGGGAGATTCTCCGTAATCCCGTATATCCACGTGGGGAACACAGCTGCATTCGATGGCGGATTGCGTCGCGTTTGTTACACTCGGGGGGTATGTGAGCCGGTCGCTCATAAAGCAATGACAAACTACTGAGCGTAATCTTGCCAAGAACATCAATAGCAGCTGAATAATGCTGGTGTTGACTGCAACGTCCTGTAAGGGATATGCAGCTTTAAAAAAAAAATAGATGGAGAAGAGATCCGGTGACAAGACACACCCCTGTCGTACTCCTAGCTTTATCTGTTTGTAACTGCCCTCTTTATTTCCCATTTTAACTGCTGCTGTGGCTACAGGCTGTGATACTAACATGAATTTCACCTTGATACTCTTATATAGGCCGGTCCCCCTGGTCTAGGGGTTAAACGACTTTCTCCGTAATCCCGTATAATCTCGTGAGTAACGTGACGCGTGCGCGAGAATTGGTAGCGGTTCTTTCTGCGTCGGTAACTTAGGGGTATGTGAGCCGGTCGCTCAGAAAGCAATGGCACACTACTGACCGTAATCGTGTCAAGAAATCAACAATCAGCTGAAAGATGCTGATGTTGACAGCGATGTCCTGTAAAGGCTATGCGAAAGAACTCTTACATAGACAACCGTGGGAGTTTGCGGGACATGGGGAGCGGGGATGGTAACCGCACCATTTCATACCCGAAATCCTGTGTCCATCTGTAGCTGTTTGATTTCCGGACCTGCTTATTTTCCTGGTTGAGGGCGTTGGCCAAATTTTTGATTTCCTTAATTTAAAGAAGGCCACTGCGGCAGACTCTTAATCGGAGTCGGTGGATTGGAGAGGCAATCTACATGCCGCGTTACCGTGGTCCTGTCGGCACGCGTCGTGGCTTCTAACTGCAGGTGACAGATAATCTGAGATGTATTTCCGCTCCATTGTCAGCCCAGCTGTAGGCTGTGACGGCAGTTCGTGTTTGTTCTTCGGTTATTTACGTTGCTTTCTACTCCCATGGGTTGTTTCCTTTTTGTTGTTGTGGCTTCTGGTAGTTTTGTTCTCGTTGCCTTTTGTATTTGTTTAAGTTCATTGCTTCTTTCTATCGTTCTTAGTTTCACTTCTGCTGTTTATTATCTTTGCTGGTCTTCTTCTTCTTCTTCTTCTTCTTCTTCTTCTTCTTCTTCTTCTTCTTCTTCTTCTTCTTCTTCTTCTTCTTCTTCTTCTTCTTCTTCTTCTCCCTCCCCCTATACCCCATATCCTTGTATTCTTTTCTTCCTCTACCTCTTTCCTTTCTTTTTAATTTCCAAATTCATTCCAAACTTTCCTCCGTCCATGTCCTCTCCTTATGATTTTATTTATATCTCTACTACTCTCATCCGTGTGTTTTTAGGTCGTTCTCTGTTTATTTTACTTTGTGCTTTCCATACAAAGGCGGTTCTAACGATACTATTCTCGGGTCTTCAGACTTGTTCATTGGTGGTAGGATTTCGCAGCTAGATTTTGTGTCTGTGGAAAAGGGAAGCCATGTCTGTGTTTTGGTTAACCTTATGTTTTCATGTTTTCATTATGATACTTACACATGCAGCTGTCTATCTCTGTCGCATACTTATGTGTTGGGCACATAGTAATACCTAAAACACGCGAAGAAATTACTACTCAAATAGGACCAGTTCTAGAAGTCGGCGTGGGTGAAAGGATAAGAATGCTCGCTCTTAAACATGGCGTGCGCTGATGGATGGATAGGCGTTTCAATCCCAACACTGACATTAAGTTGGACTTGTACATTGACGTCTCATTCAGAAGAAATATGACAATTTACACGACGTAGACTTGCCAAGAAAAACAACCTACGGTTGATTGGAACGTCCTGTCATGGATTCCCAGCCAGCCTGTAGGGTCTGTGCTGAATGTGGCCCTGGCTCAGTCTAATTTGAATATCCACAGATGTGAAGATGCAGTACTGGTTTTGTACAACCCGCTGATTTCTTAGATTGGAGAGAATAATGCGAGTTCTGTAACACAGATCCCGTGGGGGTGGTGCTTGGTTCCTGGCCGGGGGAAGAGTTTGTACATTAACCTCGCACCGACAATTACAAACACTTCTCGTCGCTTGGAAGATGTTCGTTATCCTGGCTCCGATAATTACAGGCACTTCTCGTCGCTTGGAAGATGTGCGCGTCGGGGCATAGGAATTGAGAAAGTAACGCAAGTTAATAGTATTACAATATATTTTTGTACATTGCTACTCTTATTTTGAAGGTTATATTGATCGTTTTGTAAAATTAAATACAATATGTATTATTCACTTTTGGTGAATTTTATGTCCATTTTCGTCCCAATTTGGCAGTGAAATCACATTACTGTACATATGTATTAAGAGATTTCTGCTACCCATCTATTCGGTTATCCGTCACTACCCTGGTCCCGGCGGTGACGGTTAACCAAAGTTTGACTGTACCTCAGACGTCTGGATGGGTTCGCCTGATGGCAAGAGACACTGGTAATAGGGAAAGCTAATCCACACGCTATAATGAAGAGGTGGAATGAGTATATAAGAGACTTATATGATTGAGAAAGGGCAATATTAACAGAAGAAAGTAACTTAGAAGGTCCACCTATTCTAAAAGAAGAAGTCGATGACGCTATCGAGCATATGAAAAAAGGGAAAAACAGCTGGGCCAGATGGAATCATAGTAGAAGAATTGGGAGTATTGGGAGAATTTGGAGTAGATATTAACCAAAATGTTGAATGATATTTATAGCAGTGGATATTTACCGAGCGATAAGCTGAAATCTGTATTGATAGCTACACCAAAAAGACTAGGAGCAATTGAATTCGAAGATTTTCGTACGATTAACCTCGCAAATCATGTCACTAAGCGTCTACTAAGAATTATAATGAGAAGAACAAGGAAGACAATAAAAATGGACGCTGAGGTGTTTCCAAGGCACCAGGGCCAGGTTCTGTACTGGCCAAGACCTACTAGCACGTCCTAGCCGTGCGTCCTGGGCAACAGGTCCCCTCGGGGTCCTGGCTAACGTGGTAGGATCGCTGATTCTTCCTAAGTCGGAGAGTATTTGCCTGCACGGCGAGGAACCACTAGTCTGCACACCAATAAGCCAGACATGAGACAACGGATACTCACGAAAACCTCAGTCCGGTATGACATTACATTGATGTTGGACAACAGGGTGTCTTCATCCGACATACAGGACTTCACGCTGGCGTTCATAGCCAGCGAACACAAGCAAGCAAGCAAGCAGAAGAACAAGAAAAAAAAAATGGAAATTGGTGAAGAACAGCATGAATTTGTGAAAGGAAAAGGTACAAACAATGCAATACATACATTACGGACACTATTAGAAAATCAATAGAGACCAAGAAAGACATATATTTGTGCTTCATAGATTATGCAAAGGCATTTGATAAAGTAAAACATGATGCAATTATTAAAATGTTGGAAGATATTAACATTGATGGGAAAGATCTCAGAATAATAATAAAATATTTACTGGAACCAAACAGCAGCAATTAAAATGGGAAACAAAGAAGGAATGTCAATAACCTAGTTTAGACAGGCATACAGGGATTCTTCATTTGTACCGCACGAATATCAACTCGTAGGTGTACAAAGGGTAAATTCGCTTTATTGCGTACTGATTATAATTGGCTCCACGAGCTCACATGAACATGCATATATCATCAACACATCATCACATTATACAGTTATAATACGGCTAAGCACAATCTCTATCTATCCTAGCATAGGTCACTATACTACTGTGCCCTGAAAACTATACAATGGTCAGGGCAAATACATCGACCTGTCTGCTGAGCTGTCCAGTCCCGTCTGGCTAAACTTAGCAGCGTTGTCCAGCTGCGGACTTGTGAATCTTCGTGCGCCAGCACTATTGCGTGCTCGGTTACCTCGCACGTAGTACAGTAGCCTGTCACTAGCTACTGTGCTCTAGTTAACTCTGTTTACGGGTACTTCCCGTGTTTATTGTCTCCTACTCTGACCTTGGAGTAAATCCCTGTCATGTCCTGCAGTGTCCTACTTATGACACGTGCGTGTCCTGTTGGATAACTGCTTAAGAGTTCTATCTTCTACTTCTGTCCCTTGAATCTCTAATCCCTATTCAGGGATGTTATCTCTATCCTATCTTAGTCTTATTCCTAACTTATATCCTTCTGTTACTTCTATCATCAGCTTCTTGACATACTCTCCTCCCCTCTGTGTTGCGTCACCAACTTTAGGTTATGGGTGCGACGCAATTTGGTTATCTTAAAAATTAGGCTGTCTAATTTTGTCAAGAGCTGGTTGAGGTTGCTAACAATTTTCTGGGTATCATGACTGACTACTACTGTCTGATGTCACACTGTTGTATGCATCCACTGGCTAATCATTATCACAACACATCTGTATGTTGGCCAGAGCTACCGCTCATCTTTCACTATATTTTTGGGAGCTGTGCGAACCGAAGCCGTTGTCTTTTTAGGACCTGCTTCTCCTATTGCCAATTAACTGACAACCCGAACATATTGTCCCTGTTATGGGTACAATACATGAATAATATTCATGCCCCCCCCCCCATATAATGTTAATCCAACTCGTTTACATGCTGTGTGTGCTAGTTTTTCACCTATCTAACTTCCGTTTGTGAAAACATCTTTCAATGTTATACCAGAGTTTCGTGAGTCTGTAATGTCCCCTGTTTAGAGTTAAGCCCCTTTCCAGTGACTGCTATATGCATGTTTATCTGAAAGTATTCCTGGTTGTTTGCGTGTTTGTTTATAATTAAAGTATGTGTAAATTACAAACATGTGTGTATGTCTATAATTTAGTTGAGTGTTGTGTTTCAAGCGCCATAAAACGGTTTAATGCAGTCACAAATGAGTGCGTATGCTTGATTCATGACTGCCTTGCCGGTTTAGGAAGCTTAAAATATGTTTCCTTACCTGCTATGTATTTGTGGCTATCACACACATAAAAATATTCAACACGTGTGCTACACAAATAGAACGAAGACAAATTACAAAAACTCGCGCTGTGCGAAAAAATGTCGCACTGATGTTTCGCTCATGTGTTTTTAATCCTTTCACTCAATTTATTTCTCTCTCCTTTTTCTCACACATTCATTCCACATTAGTTTAAAAACAAAATGTCATTAAAATATTGTTGTCAAGAAAAATTGAATGCAAAATATATTTACACTAACTTTGGGCTCAGTTTACAGAGTTATAGAGCCGTATGACTGTGCTATGTTTTCGCACTAGTCATGGTATGTACAAAAATGATTTACATGGTTGCAAGGATTGTTTGTAATCAATCCTGGGTATGATGACTAATCTACCTATTCTATTATACTTTCGTGGGCTGAGCTAAGTTAACTACGTGAATGAACTAAGCTAAGGGAACTAATCTAACTAAATGAATGAAATGGGGGAAAATGTGTTAATTACCTTATTGTATTTGTAAGTATGATGATGTAAGCTTCAAATAATGGTCTAAATTTAAGTGATGATTTATTTAACTAACCTATCCTAAAATGTATGTACTTAAAGATGAATTGCTAATGTACTTATGAAATTAATGAATATGGTTTCTTAGTTTTAGATGTATCCTATCTTAACTAAATGTAAATGAAATTTAGAAAGTAAATACTATTAATTTCCTATCACTAAGAAAAGTGGTGATGTTTTTATAACTTATGTTATTCTAACAAAGATTTCAAACTATATGCTATGTCACATAATAGACCAACGTGATTTAACCAGTGATGAGAATAAAAGGCGTTCTGTTTAGCGGCATGTTTGAGGCCACAGGTTGTTTCAACAAATCCAGAGAAAACAGTCGGGGTTGCAGCTGCACGTGTTTACATCTGGTCGACAGATTAGGAACATTCGGTGGTGAGTGAGATAAATTCCTGCATCGCTTTGACAGTTTATCAACATTCGAATACAGATAGAACCCGTCAGATCCTGGTTACAATCAGATGTCAACCATCACAGGTCGGGCAAAGTTAACAGCTGCAGATGTGTAGGGGAAGTGAGTGAGATGACTCAATACACCACTTTGATAGTTTATCAACAGGTCGGATTAACGTATAATTGCCAGCTAGGGACATGTAATAGTCCCGTCTGTCATTTAGAGTTTCCGGACATCACGCGGATTGGCGGCGTTTTGTGGAAGCTCGTTGTTGGGATCGTACAGGAACTCGCTGGATTGTTTTGAGAGTCAAAACAAGTGATGACAACTCTGACAGTGACTAAGCCAGGGGAGATGGATTCCTGACAAGGGATGATCGGCCCAAAATAACACCTGTGTGCACATATAAAATAACGTCACGTGACCAATTTTAGGCGGTTGCCAAAAACCAGATTTGGGGACAACCAGTGTAACTCGAAACGTCGATCTAGGAAGACGTGCTTTGGCACTGCGGTTAGGGAGTTAAGAACATCTAACGTGTGCTGGATATATCATATTTATTTTACACGTGCCTGTCATGGCAAACTTAGATGTGATTGAGTAAAAACTGCAGTGCCGTATAAGGTAGAACCTATTATAATTAGTTCTAATTAATATAGGCTAGCCTTGTTAAAACTAGAGTGTGATGATTAGCCCTGTTAGTGGAAAACTAGCTAGAGTAGGGAAGTGATACTTGGCTCTGTTAGTTGAAAATAGATTAGTGTAGTGTTGATAAGCTCTACTAATTGAGAATTGAGTAATGGGGGATAATTGGGATCTTCCAGTGGGTGCTCCCTGGGGGGGGGGGGGGGTTCCGCACGCTGTTGGTTGTTTTTTCTTCTTCTTGTCTTGGCCTGATGAAAACCTATGTGTTCAGTTCATCTGTCCCTGACAGAGTTGGGTTCATTGTATTTTGCTGAGCAAGGGCCAATGGCCACGATCATCTAATAGAGATCAGTGACGGGGAGGCTATCACCAGTTGTATGATTTATTTTACAGGTTCCCTCTGGTTGGAAGGAAGAACACGGAACCAAGGAAAAATCAGATCCCGGATAAAGTTTGGCGCAGGAAGATTGGCCAGCAACTTTATCAATGGGTCTATGCTAGAAGAAGCTGATAAACATTGCTCAGTGGAGCTGAATGGTATATGTATCCCACAGGATAAATACCGAATGAGTTTTAGGTCATATCAGTTTTAGCACACCAGTAGTGATGGATATTCAGTTCACTTATGACTAGAACATAAATAAAGGACTCTATTGGAGTATAGACAATAACTGTTTAATAGTGAGAACTATAGAACATTTCACAAGAAGACAAAACGTCATGTCCGTAGGACAGTGTTCTATGTTTTTTTTCACTGCGCAGGAATTATGAAGTCTGAGTTTCTATAAACTATTAGGAACAGTTGTGTTAGGAACAATAATATTATTTTTTCCACGGATTATATAGTTGAATGGGATTCAGATCTCATGGTCATCAGAGCTCCTGGAGGAGGACATGTCTGGAGAGAAGGACACGACTTTGGTGAGGGCCATTGTGCTGATTCTTGTGATGTCGTGTAATCCTTGCCATGATGAGTGGACTCTGAACATGAACTCTGTGGTCTGACCTATACATTTACATTAGAATACACGACACACATTTTCTTCACATACACGTCTCATATACGTTACACTTTTCTTTTAATAAATTAATCTTTATTAATTTTTTGGAAGCAAGAGTTGTTGAATATGTTGCGTTGGGGAAGTATGAGAGGGGGCATAGTGCGACAGTGAGAGAGAGTGAGAGGAAAGGGTGTCCACGGGCTGATGGAGTGTGTTGGACGGAAGCTGGTGGATTCTCCAGGATATTGATAGGGAAGAAAAATTATAATGTGGGTGTTGACTCCCCTCACTCCAGGGACGACACTTTAAAGGAAGACACGACATGCAACTGCAATAAAAACATATTATAATACATATCACAATATATTTCTAACTAATTCCAGTTTTGATGGTAAAGTCGCGTTCCTTGAAATGAATCTCACTCTGTTTCACAATGTTATTTACACAGTTTGATCTTATTCGCGATGATCCTGGGTTTTGTCTCTATATATTGTGTCGAGTATAATAAATAACGGCGTAGCAAAATCATGATGTGCTTGTCCGTTTTAATTCATAATGAAACAGTTCTATGCACAGTTCTCTTTATGGTGACACACAAATCTATGAGCACTATAGTTTCTGTAACATCCCAGTCTGGACACAGATTAATTATAATGTCATTGACTATGGTGATGTTGGCTCATTCCTCTGCGTTACTTCAGGTATGTCGACGTCAGAGGGTCTGCTCAAAGTGTCAGCAAGTAAGTTCATTCTACCCGTAATGTGCTTGATGGTAAAAGAGTAGTTTTCGAGAATCAGAGACCATCTATAAATACGGTTGTTTCTGTGGACTCCTGACTCCATGACGGTGAGTGGGGAATTATCAGTCTCAATGACAAAATGTGTCCCTGCCAAAAACCTATGAAGTTTACGTACACAGTAGATGATACTTAACCCTTCCAATTCAGAGACTCCGTACTTCGACTCTGTAGGTGTGATTTTCCGGCTCACGTAGATGATTGGGTGGAATATCCCATTATAATGTTGACCTAGTACGCCTGCGATGGATACAGTACTCGCGTCTGTCCTAAGAAAATAGGTAAGGTTCGGTTAGGCAAGCGCAATATTGGTATATCGCTAAACATTTGCTTAAGTTTTGATAAAGCGTTTATTAACTCAGCATCTTTTACATTGATTTTTACTGAAGCTTTCAATAAATTCGAAAAAATGCTGGTAATCTCAGCTAAATTTGGGATGAACTTGTTATAATAGTTCACTAGCCCGAGTAGACTTCTCACCTGCTTCATGGTGGTTGGCATGGTGAGGTTTAAAATTTTTGTAACAATTTTATTATCTGTTTTCAGTTGGCCTTTTGTGCTGGTATGGCCAAGGAAGTCAATTTCTTCCAGACCCAACTCCACTTTTGTCGGTTTCACTGTGAGATTGATTAGTTTTATTCTGTCGAAGACATGTCATAGTTTCTGTAGATGTGTGGTCCAGTCAGCAGTATGGATACATATCCCGTTTATAAGTGTCTTAGTATTCGTTATTCCATGTGTTCTCCTACCGTCTGTGAATTTTGGTTCTATATGTGTATTGTAAATTGTCGTTGTCGTGTTCACTGTTGGAACTGGTAGTTCCATGTCGTTGTCTTCTGTTTGGTTAGGTACTGTGATGGTGCTAAGTGCGTGTTCTGTTTGCTGTCGTCGTCTTCTGTCAAGCTACTTAGTGTAGTTGCGTTGTGTTTGTCTGTCCAATTTATTGGTGTAGATGCATTCTGTTCGTCGTTTGTCTGATGGTTATGAATAAAGGCCACTGTACTTGCTTGGTCCTTTGCTGTAATACATTGCAACTTTCTCACTGCACGTTGATCAAAGGTACATGAACATTGGAAATATTTAAATTGCTTATGAAAATGTAACCAGTCAAATTGTGCTAAGATTCTGGCTTTTGCGTTGTTATAGTGCCAATAAACGCCAAATGCTGAATCTGTTTGTAGGTGTTTGGGAAGGGGTAACCTTTGATGTATATTTGGGTTATCTCTCTTTCTTGCTTCAATGAGAGTTGCATTGTTTGGAGTAAATCCCTGTCATGTCCTGCAGTGTCCTACTTATGACACGTGCGTGTCCTGTTGGATAACTGCTTAAGAGTTCTATCTTCTACTTCTGTCCCTTGAATCTCTATTCCCTATTCAGGGATGTTATCTCTATCCTATCTTAGTCTTATTCCTAACTTATATCCTTCTGTTACTTCTATCCTCAGCTTCTTGACAAGGAAATTATAAACACAAAAAGTTGAGTGTACGACAGGGATGTGTGACGTCACCGGATCTCTTCTCCCTCAGTAGCGAAGTAGTAATGAGAGAGATCAAAGAAAAGCCAGGAATAATATTCGGAGGTTATAATATAAATAATATAAGCTATGCAGATGTCACAGTGTTGGTGGCGGATAATGCAACAGATCTACAACAATTGTTAGACATTGTAGCAACAGAGAGTGCAAAGACAGGACTCTCCTTGAATATCAAGAAACAGTAACAATGGCGATATCAAAGAAAAAGGTGACACCAAAATGTGAAATAGAGATAAAAAGGAAAATTATTCACAAAGTAGATAGTTTTAAATATCTAGGGACATTTATAACATCACATGGAAGATGCACAACAGAGATTAAGAGCAGAATATGAACAAGCAAAGGCTGCATTTAAGAAAATGACGAATATCGTATGCAATAAGTCACTATCATTAAATGTAAGAAAGAGAGTGCACAGGTGCTATATAGAACCTGTTTTTCTGTATGGCTGTGAATCTAGTATTGTAAATGAACAAATTAGGAAGAGATTGAAAGCAATAGAGATGTGGTTCCTGAGACTAATGTTGCGAATTACTTGGACTCCCAAAGTAACTAACAACGAATGTCTGAAAGAGGTTAATGAAACTAGAACATTATATACAACAGTAAGAAAGAGGCCAACAACTTTTGTGTGTGTGTGTGGGTCATGTGATGAGAAGAGAGGCTTTGTAGAACATCGTGACAACTGGAAAGATCGAGGGGAAGAAAGGTAGAGGCAGATCAATAGAAATGAAACTGGGTGGATTATAACGGTTGCATGGAGGAATATCAACGACGGAGTTGATCCAGAAAACCAAAGACCGAAATCTGTGGAGAGTCATGAACGCCTACACCAGCCAGCATGGTACTTGATGATGATGATGATGAATCCACACGTAAAATTCAGTCCAGTGCACTAGAAGTGATAGCACGTTTTTTGGACTATAGTTGAAATCGAGCGAACTAAAAAAGACCAACCCAGCACACATCTCCACCATCTATCCATCCATCTGCTCTACGTGTTGTACCAATAATATATCGCGTAGTTAGAACACACGAACACTTATGTTGGGAGACAATCATCTGGCTGTTATGTCCCCTGACAATGCTGTCTGCAGGTCTTTCACACCCCCCCCCCCCCAACACCCAGTGCTAGCTGGCTGTAGCTAGCGGGCTTACAACGCTGTGGAGGGGGGGGGGGGGGGTAAGACATACCATGGTGGTCTCGAAATGGTGCGGTGCCAGATATCTGCTGGTGTGGCATGTGGAATCTTAGGCAGGTGTTTTGGGACCTTTCCCAGAAAATTAGTTGGGTACTCTTTTATAGGTCGTCTCCCTGGCCTAGGAGTTACACGACTTTCTCCGTAATCCCGTTTATCCACGCAGGGTAACGCAGCACGCGAGAATTGGTAGCGGTTCTCGCCTCGTTGGTGACTTACGGAATAAGTGAGCCGGCCGCTCAGAAAGCAATGGAAAACTACTGAGCGTAATCTTGCCAAGAAGAAATCAACAACAGCGGTAAAATGCTGGTGTTGACAGCGATGTCATGTAAAAGGTATGCGGGGGGGGGGGGGGCACTCTTTTATAGGACATCGCAGTCTCCAGCACAGGCTGATACGCGTTCGACGCCTGGGTTCATCGCCTGCGAAAGAGCGGAAGACAGGCCATCTATCCCCGTCCACCCAGGCCTACAAAATAAGAAGGCGCTATCACAGTGTTTCCCAACGTGGGGCCCACGCCCCACAGGGGGGCAGGCAATTCGATTGTTAAGGGGGGCAATTCGAAAATGGAAGAAATCGGCTGGATATAACAAAACGGGGAGACTTGAGACTGAAGTTTACTAAATTGGAACGTGACATAAAATCTTTTGCAGCAAGCATCAAGCGCAAGGATCTTACTAAATTTAAATAATTACTAATAATTAAAATAATATAGAAAAATCTTTCATTAAAATTATTTTGTACTTAATTTTCAGTTCTCCATTATATGTTTTGAAAATTTACTTACTGTGTTTCCTCAATAATTTCCTAGTGATTTCTTCCTAAAACCTATTGGTCCTTTGGCTAGGGTCGGGTGCATTTGCTGCTCTTACCCCCCCCCCCCCCCCCCAGTAGTGCGCCTGGTCTGGTCGGGGGCCGGGATGATCAAATAAAAACCCATCACATATCTTCACCTTAGATGTGGGCCTGGTGGACCACTGTGGGCTATAGCTCACATTGAGACTAAGGGTCCACACACACAAAAAGGGCGAGGTGGGGGAACCAGCTTGTCTGGGGTAACCGCCAAACCAAAAGAAAATAAAAAATTCACTCAACACAACCAACACACAGGGACGCGGGACCTGGAGATGGGGGGGGGGGCGGCTCTGGCCCCTCTGGGGAAAAAAAAAGTGGAAACATAAAAAAATAATTCAAGTTTCTTTAGTGAACATTTCAATTTTTTAATATTAAAAATGATGCATATGTTGGGGGGGGGGGGGGGGGGGCTTAGGAATTTTAGAAAGGCTTAGGTGGGGCAGAGCACAAAAAAGGTTGGGAAACACTGCGCTATCGTTTCACAGACCCATGTCAGGAAACTTCTTCAGGATTCAGTTTGACGTGTTTAAGTTTGCCATTGTTTTCTGGAAGGCTAACTACGCATGTTATCGAAATCAACGCAAAGCCGCAAAGCGGTCTGCTTCCACATTGCCCGCGGCTAATTTCGAAACACCCGACTGGGTTTAGTTTAGTTTAGTCTTTGGATCAACACCACGGCACACGGTTTAACCCATAAGTGCTCCGTTTTCCTTCTAACTCAAACCGGAGTCTGGAGAAACTCAGCTCAATGCACGAACTCCGTTGCATCGGCGAGGATCCTGAAATACTTTGGGTAGATTTTTAATTTGAAATTTTTCCCGGGCAGTGCCGTCAGGCTACTATTTTCCGATTTCCAACTGCCAAGGGATTTTTTACGTGCGCAACAATACACACAGGCGTCCGACAGAGACCAGGGGAAATTTTGTTACTGGAAGTCCACGTGGATTTTTAAAATAAATTACGGTCCTCACAAGGGCCTGAACCCGGGACCTCCAGCACTCGAGGACACCATACCTCGAGACCACTCAGCCCCCCCCCCCCCCACTCAGCCCCCCCCCCCCCCCCCCCCACTCAGCTCCTCCCCCACTCAGCCCCCGACTGGGTGTGTCAGGGAATGATATCACTGCGTTTCAATAACCTCTAAGCCAGTGGTTCTCAGCCGGTGGGGACTTCCCCCCCCCCCCGGGGGATTTTTAGGGTTTCCGGGGGGAATTTAAGGGGTTCCGGGGTGGGGGTGGGGGGAGATTAAGATTATTTCAAGATCGCGTTAATAAAAGAACCGATTACTTGATATTGTTTTCCCCTTCATACTTTGCAGTTCTGTACTTCTCGCCCTTCTGAAATTCGTTTTATAACGTAAGTAGACCCGCAAATAACATTTTATGTAGACGTCTAGACATGTTCTAGTATGTGTTATTAAATTTAGCTTCAATTTTTACGTATACTGTGTAGGGGCGGGGGTGGGGGGATTTATGGGTAGGAAATACGAAAGGCGGGGAGGGGGGGTGTGACGTTCTGAACATATGGTGAAGGGATGCATGGGCCAAAAAGGGTTGAGAGCCACTGCTCTAAGCCAAGCTCGGCATATGTCGAGTTAATTATCGTTTACTCTTGCCAGGTCCGACAACCCATGCCTTAAACTGTGAATGTCAATACAGAACCATGACGGTAGTTTACCTTGTCTCGCGTCGGCGTCGCACGTTTGTTAGTTGCATTTCCTGTACATGACGTCGCAGTCCACCCCAACATTTGTTGTCTGTTTATGATTTCTTGGCATGTTTATGTCCAGTAGTTTTCCATTGCTTTCTGAATGACCGACACTCATACGATGTTATAAAAATCAACGCCCACAGTTGTGTTTCGAACGCGGTATGCGGAATTACGAATTGCGCCCGTAACCCCTTTGCCACAGGTCGTGAGTCAGTGCTGAATTTTAATTGTTCTGATCCTTTATCAGCACGTCAGGGTCGTCCCCGGGTGGGGGAGGGAATGGGGTCTAAACTTCTTCAGTGAGGTGCCGTCTCCACAAGGAACATTGGCTACAATGGATCTCTAACACGCTGTCTCTTACCCTGGTTGTACACTCTAACATACTACTTTGCGTTCAACTCTTTGTGTTAACTTCCCACTTGTATCTCCGTCTAATTCTTGCTTCTCAGCCGTCGACTTCCCTCCCCACCCCACTCTGTTTTTTTTTATAACTTGCTGCATATTTTAGCTGATTCAGTGCCAATCAAAAATTAGGTTTGGACCAGATGTGGTAGACAAACAGATGAGCAAGTATTATCATGTAAATGACCGTCATTTTAGCATTGAAACTGCGGAAGATACCATGAAATTAAGCAAATAACGCCATTACCCTAGCATGGCAATATAACGTCATTCTGTGCAAATGGGAGATTTGGTGATATTTTATCATTCGACTCTGTATCAGATAATGTAGCCGAAGTATTTTACTTACCTCTTTATTTATTTTAATTATGTCTTTATTTATTTTAATTACCTCTTTATTTATTTTAATTACGTCTTTATTTATTTTAATTACCTCTTTATTTTAATTACCTCTTTATTTATTTTAATTACCTCTTTATTTAATGTAACCATCTCTTTATTTATTTTAACTGTCTCTTTATTTATTATAATTATCTCTTTATTTTAATTATCTCTTTATTTATTGTAATTATACCTTTTTTATTTATCTCTTTATTTATTTTAATTATCTCTTTATCTCATGTCTTTTTTTCTTTTAACCGCAGAAGCCACAAACAACACGTTGCACAATTTATTGCCTGGCATGTTTTGTCGCGTCTCGTCAGTTGCACACTGCACAATTATGTATCATGTGAAGTAAATAGATGAACCATATTTTGGCTTAAATACAGAACACTCATTGTCTGTGATATTGTTGGAATTTGGAGCAATGCTACACCCCACAGTTATCTTAGTGTCACCGTGAAATCTTTCTGCCGGCACAACACCGTTTTTTATTATGCCTAATTGCCGTGGCCTCGATGTATTTCAGCAATCGTTTATTGTCCCTCCAATACAGTATACCGTGTCCCGTTGTGTTATAACGTGTTGGTATGGGAGGCGGTCGTCCAGAAAGCAATGGCAAACTACTGAACGTAAAAACTTGCCTAGTACATCAACAGCAGCTGAAAAATGCTGGTGTTGACTGCAATGTCCTGTAAGGGATATGCAACATTTTTTAAAAAATACAGTATAGGAAATGCCTTTTCTTTGTTAACTTTATGACCGCAAAAGCTGCCGTGTTTGGCTATCTTACGCGATCACCAGAGTCATGGATCAGCTCGGTGTTCTTGTCTCGACCATACCCAAGCCATCCAGGTATTTACTTCTCTACCTTCCCCTTATTCTCTTCCCCTCAATCTTGCCAGTTTTCACCAAGGTCTCCAATTTATTTCTTCTCATAACGTGTCCAAAAATACTGTGACTGTCTTCTTCTTATTTCTCTAATTATTTTACGGTTTTCTTTTGTTTCTTGCAGTAGTAGTAGTAGATACCACCGTAATTTTAGAGGCGGCACTAGAAGCAGTTACCACCTCAACAGCAGATGGAAGCATAAAACTTATTATATACAGGAACACTTGGCACCCAAAGCCACACTCACAACTAATTAACCCCGATTGTTTCAGATTCCCCCCGCCATTCAGGGACCGCTGGTGCAACTAACGATTCTTTGCGACCCGGCCAACAGACGGCCAGGGCGGTGGTCGCCCTTTTGTGCGGAGAGAACTGAAGTTCTTTCTATTATTGGTCAGACAACAAGCTGGTGTTTAGATACCAGATATTCAAATTAAGGAGCGGGATTTGAGCGGGGAAACACTGGTTCGTGAAACATATAATTTGTGGGGATTGGGCGATTTGCGAAAATACCCGGAATCCCATATGTGCACTAGAGTAGTATAAGCCATTACCCTCCTTGGAAAATAACCACCTTCAAAGTAATATCCTGTTTGTGGCTGACTCGGGGACAGGATTATTAATCTGAGCCAGGGATGGTCCGTAATATAACTTCTCTTTGAGGTTGAGAGGGGTAGGGTTTATGGTAGAATCCAACCAAATATATACTACTGGAGCTGCTACTACCACTACTACCCCCACCACCACCATTATTACCACCACCACCACATCCGCCATCTTAACATTTTCTGTGCCCAATTCTTTTCTCTTTGAAAATAGAGTTCGTTCGTTTGTTCATTCGTTCTCTTCCCTCATGCTCCCATTCTTCTTCTTCTTCTTCTTCTTCTTCTTCTTCTTCTTCTTCTTCTTCTTCTTCTTCTTCTTCTTCTTCTTCTTCTTCTTCTTCTTCTTCTTCTTCTTCTCCCACCCCTCCTCTTTTTTCCCCCTATAGTCCGACATTGTTTTTTTGTTTTGGGCGTGATTACCCTGTGTCAGTTTACAGCAGGTCGACCGACACATCCGAATTTTCAGGGTTTGTTGACCCAGTGAACTTTCCAGGGTGTGTTGCAGTACATTACATAAGAACAGGATTGGAGAATAGTAGTCGCTTTTCGTTGTCCTTTAGTGTTTCATCTTTGTACTGTATTGTACTATGTTGTACTGTACTGTACTGTACTGTGTTGTGTTGTGGTGAGTTGTGTTGTATTGTATGGTATTGTATTGTATGGTATTGTATCCAAGGAAGCCTTGTAGATATGGTTTTATTGAAGAATGCTGAAAATTCAAAGGACAGCCATAGAGACCAGTTTGGACATTTTGAGGAAACTCGCAAACATCACTTTATTTAACAATTATCACAAACATCAGAAAGAGGCAGTAATTTTTTTGCCCACATTATCAGAAGACTCAAAACATGTTGTTACAACCGGAAAGATGTGCGGAAATAGAGACAGAGGAAGACAGCAAAAGAATATTCTTGATACTCGTGTATCATGGCAGTGAAGGAATTCAACACACGAATTGATCCATGCCATTGGAGATCGTAATTTGTGGAGAAGGATGATCGCCCACGACAGTCGGCAAGTCACTTGATGATGATGATGTGTATATAGCCGTCCCATCTTGCCGCTCTTCAGCCTGTCTGCTAATCTTCCCTACCTGTCAGCGGCTCTCTTTCTGTAAGTCTGTCTGCTAATCTTCCCTACCTGTATGTCAGCGGCTGTCTTTCTGTATGTCTGTCTGCTTGTCATTCTTTCTCCTGTGACCATTCTTTCTGTTGTGACTTCGTGTACACATGCCTTTGCTTGTCTCGCAATTTTTTTCTCTCCCTCTTTCTCTCTCGCTTGATTTATAGGCTCTTCCCCTCACATTCTCTCTCCCGGACTCTGTCTATCAGTTTCTCCATCTCTTGCTTTCTCATGTCTCCCTATTCTCTCTCTCTCTCTCTCTCTCTCTCTCTCTCCATTTCTCATGTCCCCTAGTCCTCTTTCTCTCTCCCCTCTCTCACTTTCTCGGTCTCTCTTTCCCTTCTCTCGCATTCCCTGCCCCCCCCCCCTTTTTCACATATCTCCCCAATTCACTTTCTCTGACCTCTTATCTCTTTCCCTGTCTCTCCCTTTCTAGAGTCTCACATTCCACTTTCTCTCTACCCTCGCTCGCTTTCTCTGTCTCTCGATTTCTCTGTCTCCCCCGTTCACAGATCTCCCCACTCTACTTTCTCTCTCCCCTCTCTCGCTTTCTATATTTCTTGCTTTCTCTGTCTCTTCTCTTCACAGATCTCCCCATTCCACTTTCTCTCTCCCCTCTCTCTTTCCCGGTCTCTCCTTTTCTCAGGGCCCTTATTCAACTTTCTCTTTTTTGTTTTTTCTCACACGCCTTATCTGTCTTTCGGTTTCATAGATCTATCTCCCCATTCCACTTTCTTCCTCTCTCTCTTTGCCAGTCTCTTCCTTCTCAGGACCCTAATCCATTTTCTGAACCCCCCCCCCCTCTCTCTCTCTTTCTTTCTCCCTCTCTCTCTGTCTCTCGCTGTCCCTGTCTCTCGCTTTCCCTGTCTCTTGCTTTCCCTGTCTCTCCTCTTCACAGATCTCCCCATTTAATTTTATCTCTCCCCTCTCTCGCTTTTTGTCTCTCGCTTTTTCTGTCTCTCGCTTTCCCTGTCTCTCGGTTTCCCTGTCTCTCGTTTTCTCTGTCGTTTTCTCTGCCTCTCCCTTTCACAGATGTCGCCATTAAATTTTCTCTTTCCCCTCTCGCTTTCCCCGTCTCTCCCTTCCCATTTCTCCCCACCCCCTCATAGAAATTAGCCGGCTCTCCGTGCCCCAGACATCATAATAGGATTGTATGGACTCGACTACATCGCCTGAGGGAACAAAGCCTCGCTGCCCTCCAGGTCACACCGCTAACACGATGACTATCTCTCTGTCTGGACGAGTATGTCTGACCTGTCTGAACCAATCTGTCTGACTGAACCAGTCTGTCTATGTCTGAACCAGTCTGTCTGTCCGAACCAGTTTGTCTGTCCGAACCAGTTTGTCTGACCAGGCTGTCTGTCTGTATGTCTGTCTGGACCAGTCTGTCTGTCTGGACCAGTCTATCTGTCTGTCTGGACCAGTGTGTCTGTCTGACTGTCTGGATAAGTGTGTCTGTCTAGACCAGTCTATCTGTCTGTCTGAAGCAGTCTGTCTGTCTGGACCAGTCTGTCTGTCTGTACCAGTCTGTCTGTCTATCTGGACCAGTCTGTCTGTCTGTCCAGACCTGTCTGTCTGTCTGTCTGTCCAGACCTGTCTGTCTGTCTGTCTGGACCAGTCTGTCTGTTTATCTGGACCTGTCAGTATGTCTGTCTGGACCAGTCTGTCTGTCTGTCTCTCTGTTTGGACCAGACTGTCTGTCTATCTGGACCAGTCTGTCTGTCTATCTGGACCAGTCTGTCTGTCTGTCTGTCTGAACCAGTCTGTCTGTCTGTGTCTGTCTGTCTCTCTGTCTGGACAAGACTGTCTGGACCAGTGTGTCTGTCTGTCTGGATAAGTGTGTCTGTCAGTCTGGACCAGTCTGTCTGTCTGGACCAGTCAGTCTGTCTATCTGGACCAGTCTGTCTGTCTGTCAGGACCAGTCTGTCTGTCTATCTGGATCTGTCTGTCTGTCTGTCTGGACCAGTCTGGCTGTCTGTCTGGACCAGTCTGTGTCTGTCTGGATAAGTGTGTATGTCTGTCTGGATCAGTCTATCTGTCTGTCTGGAGCAGCCTGTCTGTCTGTCTGGACCAGTCTATCTGTCTGTCTGGACCAGACTGTCTGTCTGTCTGGACCAGTCTGTCTGTCTGTCTGGACCAGTCTGTCTGTCTGCCTGTCTCTCTGTCTGGACCAGTCTGTCTGTCTATCTGTCTGTATGGACCAGTCTGTATGTCTGTCTGGACCAGTCTGTCTGCACCAGTCTGTCTGCACCAGTCTGTCTGTCTCTGTCTGTCTCTCTGTCTGGACCCGTCTGCCTGTCTGCACCAGTCTGTCTGTCTGGACCAGTCTGTCTGACCAGTCTATCTGTCTGTCTGGAGCAGCCTATCTGTCTGTCTGGACCAGTCTATCTGTCTGTCTGGACCAGACTGTCTGTCTGTCTGGAGCAGCCTGTCTGTCTGTCTGGACCAGTCTATCTGTCTGTCTGGACCTGTCAGTCTGTCTCTCTGTCTTGACCAGACTTCTGTCTGTCTGGACGTCTGTCTGTCTGGACCAGTCTGTCTGTCTGTCTGGACCTGTCTGTCTGTCTATCTGTCTGTCTGGACCAGTCTATCTGTCTGTATGGACCAGTCTGTATGTCTGTCTGGACCAGTCTGTCTGCACCAGTCTGTCTGTCTCTGTCTGTCTGTCTCTCTGTCTGGACCCGTCTGTCTGCACCAGTCTGTCTGCACCAGTCTGTCTGTCTCTGTCTATCTGTCTCTCTGTCTGGACAAGACTGCCTGGATCTGTCTGTCTGGACCAGTCTGTCTGTCTGTCTGGACCTGTCTGTCTGTCTGGACCAGGCTGTCTGTCTGTCTGTCTGGACCAGTCTATCTGAACTAGTCTGTCTGTCTGGAGCAGTCTGTCTGGACCAGTCTGTCTGTCTCTGTTTTGTCTGTCTCTCTGTCTGGACAAGACTGCCTGGATCTGTCTGTCTGGACTAGTGTGTCTGTCTGTCTGGATAAGTGTGTCTGTCAGTCTGGACCAGTCTTTCTGTCTGGACAAGTCCATCTGTCTATCTTGACCAGTCTGTCTGTCTCTCTGTCTGTCTGTCTGGACCAGTCTGTCTGGACCATTCTGTCTGTCTGTCTGTATGTCTGTCTGTCTGTTTGGACCAGTCTGTTTGTCTGGGCCAGGCTGTCTGCCTGTCTGAACGTACTCCTAACGAAGATGGGGATTTAAAAATGTACCTGGGTTCCCAGATAAACCCAGACTAAAATGGGTACCTTGACATGTTCTGGAAAGTACCGGCGTCTGGTGTTATCCACCTCACCAGCCACCGAGTGCCCATTGATCTGTAGCAATAATATGGGGCTGGCATAATGTACCCAGTAGCCCCCCCACCCCCCAGGCCAGGATAGGTCCCTCTACCCCGCGTTTTGACTTCAACATGGCTCTTGAATCAGCTGCTTGTGTCTGGGCACAGCATTCGGTTGGGTTGGGTTGGGTTGGGTTGGGTTGGGTTGGGTTGAGTCAAGGATCGACATCATGGCACTCGGGATATTCCCATACGTCTTCAACAGCCAGCAAAGAGTGGTCAAATGGTACCATTTGAGTTAGTCATCATCATTCAGTGGCTTATTCTGTGCAGAACTGTTAACTTACACCCCACCTTGTCTGTCCCAATTGTTTGTTATTCTTGTAGTTTAGTTGAGTTGAGTTCCGACATCACTCCACTCAGGACATTCCCATATGCGCTCCATAACTCGCTCACCAGCCAGCAAAGAGTCATGCTACTAATTGTTTCCACCGCTATCTGATTGAAAGTTCTCCTTGTCTTCCCTCTCAGTTTTGAGATTTTCCCAGAACCTTCTTGTAATTGAAATCAATGTCAGCTGTGAACAGGAATATTCAAAACTGCTCACTTCCTGTCATTTTCCGCCATTTATGAACGAAAGCGTTTTATTGTTTGCCATTATTTTGGCTTGTGATGCACCGAGATGTAAGTTCTGTTTGCCACTCTGTTCTTGTATGGCTTAATTAGTTTCTCAATGTAAGTTTGTGATGTTGATAAAGCAATACAATGGCGCCAGTATATTGTAGCTGGGGCACTGTCATTCATGTTACCACAAAAGGATCTCGTTGTTCCCTGTCCATGCTTTCTCTGGCTTTGTTCATGTTTTCTCTGGCTTTGTTCATGCTTTCTCTGGCTTTGTTCATGTTTTCTCTGGCTTTGTTCATGCTTTCTCTGGCTTTGTCCATGTTTTCTCCTTCAGAAAGCCATGGGAAACTGTTGAACATAATATTGCATGGAAAATCTCATACAGGGTGTGGTTGCAACATCCTGCAAAGGACAAGCAATTTTAACTGATTCAGTGCCAGACCAAAAATGGCGCACAATCAAATGAACAAGTATAATGTAAATTTTCATTCACTGAGCTTTGTAATTGCGCAAGATACCACGAAATGAAACAGATCACACGATGACCCTAGAATACCGATATATCATCCCTCTGTCCAAATGGGAAGTCATATGTGACGATATAGTATCTTTCAGCACCGGATCAGTGAAACAAAAATATCAAGCAACCAACTAGATGCATTCTGTTCGTGTGTACTAAATAACAGGTGTGCAACATTTGTGTCATTTTCAGGATACAGAAGGAGCTGGCTGAAATCACGTTAGACCCACCCCCAAACTGCAGGCGAGTATTTCTGCGTGTGCGTGTTTGGCTGTCCTATTCTCTTCTTCTATATCTTTAGACGTCACATGTAAACAGTTAGTTGCATGTCCTTTACAGGGCGTCTAGTCACCTCCAGCATCTATTGGCTGTTTGTAATTTACTAGCCAATGTTGCTTGCCTCGCTTCAGGGGTCACAGATTGTGAGAATTGTATGGATTTTTTGCCCTGGCCGTGCAGAAGTGCGAGGGAATGAACAGGCTGATAGGCTGGCAGGAAATGCATCTCTCGGTGGTAGATAATCTATGGACAAGGGAGAAGGTGGTCGGACGCCTGTGGGACCAGTTGGCGAAAGTGCGAGATCAGACTTAAGAACCCGTATGTGGAGAGAATGATATTGCGGGGGATTGGCAAGGGCTCTGGACGAATCTCAAAACTAATAGTATAGCTCCTTGCTGGCTGTTGAACGAGGGAACAGATCGTGCATGTCAAGGTCCTTAGTGCAGTGATGCCGGTTCTTATCTTAACTCAACTCAATTGGGAAATGTTTAGTTCAGCAGCTTGCCATGATTTTCTGAACGGCCGAGTGTCATACGATGGAAGTCAAGGCAAAGCGACCTGCTTCCAAATACCCCCCGGGCGAATTTCGAACCCATGACTTGGTGTGTTGGGGGAATTATGACACAGTGCGTCTCTCAGCCACAGACACCGGTTACTGCACCCATGACTCGGTGTATTGGGGGAATTATGACGCAGTGCGTCTCTCAGCCACAGTCGCCGGTTACTGCACCCATGACTCGGTGTATTGGGGGAATTATGACGCAGTGCGTCTCTCAGTCACAGTCGCCGGTTACTGCACGTGAGAATACTGATAATACAGTGTCAGAGTCAATAAAGTCGACTTCAATGTATCAGGTGTTATCCCATATGGCTCGGCCTCTCTTCCGCAAGCCGGCCTGCCAAAAGCGTCGCACAAAGCACGTACTCCGTAGCTCCAGCGATGACCCCCAGGAGTCACCGAGAATATTGCACCAGTGAGCTGAAAGACAAAAGCCGCAATAGAACACAGCCTTTGGAGCGCGAGGCAGACGGCGTGACCACTAGGCCACGGAGACCCCCTACTGACAGTAAAGTTAAAGCCATGACAGATACAGTCCTCCCACTCCTCTTCCTTCTTCTTCCTTTAAAATTTATAGAGCAGATAGGACCACGTCCATGCATACCAAGCCTTTCGTAGGCCAGTCATGATTGGTTGGTTGGGTATTTGTTGTTCAGTGGTGTGTGATAGTCTGTACTAAGTGAGAGTGCACTGTACTATGTGGTGGTGCACTGTACTAAGTGGTAGTGTGCTCTACTAATTAGGATGCACTGTACTAAGTGAGATCGCAATGTACTAAGTGGAAGTGTGCTGTACTAATTAGGATGCACTGTACTGAAAGTGCACTGTACTAAGTGGTACTGTACTATACTAATTAGGGTGCACTGTATTAGGTGGTAGCGTGCTCTACTAATTAGGGTGCATTGTACTGAGAGTGCACTGTACTAAGTGGTAGTGCGCGGTACTAATTAGGGTGCACTGTATTAGGTGGTAGCGTGCTCTACTAATTAGGGTGCATTGTACTTAGAGTGCACTGTACTAAGTGGTAGTGCACTGTACTAATTAGGGTGCACTGTACTAAGTGAGATTACAATGTACTAAGTGGAAGTGTGCTGTACTATTTAGGGTGCGCTGTACTAAGAGGTAGTGTGCTGTACTAATTAGGGTACGCTGCACTAAATGAGAATGCACAGTACTAAGTGGAAGTGTGCTGTACTAATTAGGGTGCACTGTACTAATGAAAGTGTGCTGTACTAATTAGGATGTGCTGTACTAATTAGGGTGTGCTGTACTAATTAGGGTGTGTTGTACTAATTAGGATGCACTGTACTAAATGAGTGCACTGTACTAATTAGGGTGCACTGTACTAAGTGAGAGTGCACTGTACTAAGTTGTAGTGTGCTGTACTAGGGTGCACTGTACTAAGTGAGAGTGCACTGTACTAAGTAGTAGTGTGCTGTACTGATTACAGTGTACTGTTCTAAGTGAGAGAACACTGTACTAAGTGGTAGTGTGCTGTACTAATAAGGGTGCACAATACTAAGTGAGAATGAACTGTACTAAATGGTAGTGTGCTGTTCTAATTAAGGTGCACTGTGCTAAGTGGGTGTGCACTGTACTAAGTGGTAGTGTGCTGTACTAATTAGGGTGCACTGTACTAAGTGGAAGTGTGCTATACTAATTATGGTGTGCTGTACTTAGTGGAAGTGCATTGTACTAAACGGGGTGCACTGTACTAAGTGGGAGTAACTGTACTAAGTGGGGCATGCTGTATTAAGTGGGAGTGCACTGTTCTAAGTGAAAATGTACTGTACTAATTGGGACACACTGTACTAAGTGGTGCACACTGTACTAAGTGCACTGTATTAAGTGGGGTGCACTGTACTAAGTGGGAGTGTGCTGTACTTGGTAGAGTATGCAATGTGTGGGCACACTGTACTAAGTGGGAGTGCACTATACTAAGTGGGGTTGTGCTGTACTATGTGGGAGTCACTGTACTAAGTGGGGCATGCTGTATTAAGTGGGAGTGCACTGTTCTAAGTGGAAATGTACTGTACTAAGTGGGACACACTGTACTAAGTGGTGCACACTGTACTAAGTGCACTGTGTTAAGTGGGGTGCACTGTACTAAGTGGGAGTGTGCTGTACTTGGTAGAGTATGCAGTGTGTGGGCACACTGTACTAAGTGGGAGTGCACTATACTAAGTGGGGTTGTGCTGTACTAATCGGGGTGCACTGCACTTAGTAGAGTATGCAATGTACTAATTATGGTTGCATTGTGTTAAGTAGGGTTTCACTGTACTAAATGGGATTGCAATTTGTGTAGGTGCATTGTAATAAGTGGGATTGCAATGAGTGTGGGCATACTGAACTAAGTTGGGTTGCAATATGGGTGGACTGTAATAAGTCAGATTGCAATGAATGTGGGTGCATTGTAATAAGTGGGGTTGCAATGAGTGTGGGCATACTGAACTAAGTTTGGTTGCAATATGGGTGAACTGTAATAAGTCAGATTGCAGTGAGTGTGGGTGCACTGTAGTAAGTGGGGTTGCAATGAGTGTGGGCATACTGAACTAAGTTGGGTTGCAATATGGGTGGACTGTAATAAGTCAGATTGCAATGAATGTGGGTGCATTGTAATAAGTGGGGTTGCAATGAGTGTGGGCATACTGAACTAAGTTGGGTTGCAATATGGGTGGACTGTAATAAGTCAGATTGCAGTGAGTGTGGGTGCACTGTAGTAAGTGGGGTTGCAATGAGTGTGGGTGCACTGTAATAAGTGGGGATGCAATGTTTGGGTGCATTGTACTAAGTTGGGTTGCAATGAGTGTTGGCACACTGTACTAAGTGGGGTTGCAATGAGTGTGAGCGCACTGTACTAAGTGGAGTTGCAGTGTGTGTGAGTGCACTGTACTAAGTGGAGTTGCAGAGTGTGTGAGTGCACTGTACTAAGTGGGGTTGCAATATGTGTGAGTACACAGTACTAAGTAGGGTTGCAATGTGTGTAGTGCACTGTACTAAATGGGGGTGCACTGTACTAAGTGGTGTTGCACACTACTAAGTAGGGTAGCACTGTACTAAGTGAGGTTGCAATGAGTGCAGGTGCATTGTACTAGGTGGGGGTGCATTGTACTAAGTGGGGAAGCACTGTACTAAGTGTAGGTGCACTGTATTAAGTGGGGGTGCACTGTATAAAATGCAGGTAGGTGCACTGGATAAGTGGAAGTGCATTGCACAAATTGAAAGTACACTACACTGGGTGTGCACCCACTGTACTGGGTAGAGTATGCAGTGTACTAAGTGGAAGCGCATTGCACATGGTGGTGGTGTATTGTATTGAGTGAAAGTGTATAAGTAGATGTGGATTGTACTAAGTGGAGTTGCACCATTTTAAGTGGAGGTGCACTGTAAAAAGGGGAGGTGCACCATTCTAAATAGAATTGTATATGCACTAAGTGGAGTTTCAAAGCACCAAGTAGATTTTACATTGCACTAACTGGAGTTGCATTGTATGACATAGAGGCACACTGTAAGTAGTATTCCTGAGCTTGGTGGAAAGAGACTACAGCAACGAGCAGTGGAAAGAGACTACAACAACGAGTGGTGGAAAGAGACTACAACAACGAGCGGTGGAAAAAGGTATCCATTGGCAAGAGTTTCAGGCTGTACGGCTGGAGTTTTCCTTCTCAAATTGCCCATAGTCACCATGACTGAAGTATAATTGAAGTTTCATTTAGTGACTTATTAGTGACTTCATTTAGTGACATTTATGACTGAAGTTTAATGTTATATATATATATATATATATATATATATATATATATATATATATATATATATATATATATATATATATATATATATATATATATATACTATGTGTGCCATTTGGCTCTTTGCTCTGCACTCTGTTGTGTACTCTTTCTCCACTTCCCTTTTCTTCATGTCTAAGCTTGGTACTGCATTCTACCAAATGAAGAACGCTTTGTGCAATAAGTCACTGTCCTTGAAAGTTAGAAAAAGAGTTCTTGCATGTTACATAGAACCAGTTCTAAAATACGGCTGCATATCCTGGACAATTAGTAAACAGGTGAAAAAATCCCTGGAAGCCTTAGAGATGTGGTTTTATAGAAGAATGCTGAAAATTCATTGAAAAGTCAAATTGAGCAATCTGGACATTTTGAGGGAAGTTGAGTCACAAAGATAACATCACAAACATCAGAAAGAGGCAGTCATCATTTTTTGGCCACATTAAGAGAAGATAAAAACTGGAACATGTGATAACTGGAAAGATTTGCGGAAAGAGAGATAGAAGAAGACAGTGTGAGAAGATTATTGACAGTCATTGTCATGGCACGGAAGAGAGTCAACACATGAATTGATCCATGCTGTCGGAGATCGCAATGTGTGGAGAGGCATGATCGCTCATGCCAGCCAGCAAGGCGCTTGATGATGATTATGATGCTTGGTACTTTCACCTGGCCATCTTGACAGATGATAGTTATTTTGCTTAAAAAACAAGAAAAGGCAAAATAACCTGCCTGTGGCACAAAGAATGGGCTGTATTGTAGAGACCATGTGTTGTCCATGCAGCATGATCCCTCTCTCGGCTTGCTCCAGTTTAGCCCAGAGGGCAGGTAACACCAATACATCTGGAACAAGGCAAGCTACAGAAGCTGCTAGATCAGCAAAGCAATGCTCTAACTGTCCTCTTGTCAGAGCTTTGATTCTAGACCAGGTGCCTACTAAGGCTTAGGGCCAGGTCTGCCCTGCCATAACATTTAGTCTTTAAGTTGCATTTTCTCACTAGGATAAGGCCTGTACTGTCCCAGTTGCGCTCCTCCACCTGAAGCCGTTGGCACAATGTGGGGTGTCAGGTTTGGTGAGCCCAATATTCGGCACTAAATGAAAGCAGATAGTACTGTCTAATGGTAGCTCAGTCATATCTGACCAAGACCTGTTTTATGTCTAAAATCACTTTTATGCATTGTGTTTCCAGTGCAGGACCAAAAGGAGACAATATGTATGAATGGGCATCAACAATACTGGGACCAACCGGAAGTGTTTATGAGGGTGGAGTCTTCTTTCTAGATATTCACTTCACATCAGAGTACCCGTTCAAACCACCTAAGGTAAGTTTTAACATTATCAGAATGTCTTTTCAAACCACCTAGAATAAGGTTTAACATTATCAGAATATCTTTTCAAACCACCTAAAATAAGGTTTAACATTATCAGAGTGTCTTTTCAAACCACTCAAGGTAAGTAACTCTGTCAGAGTACCCTTTCATACCACCGAAGGTAAGTAACTCTGTCAGAGTACCCTTTAATACTATCGAAGGTAAGTAACTCTGTCAGAGTACCCTTTCATACTATCCAAGATAAGTAACTCTGTCAGAGTACCCTTTCATACCATCCAAGGTAAGTAACTCTTTTAGAGTTCCCTTTCATACTATCCAAGATAAGTAACTCTGTCAGAGTACCCTTTCATACCATCCAAGGTAAGTAACTCTGTTAGAGTTCCCTTTCATACCATCCAAAGTAAGTAACTCTGTCAGAGTTCCCTTTCATACCATCCAAGGTAAGTAACTCTGTCAGAGTACCCTTTCACACCATCCAAGGTAAGTAACTCTGTTAGAGTTCCCTTTCATACCATCCAAGGTAAGTAACTCTGTTAGAGTTCCCTTTCATACTATCCAAGATAAGTAACTCTGTCAGAGTACCTTTTCATACTATCCAAGGTAAGTAACTCTGTTAGAGTTCCCTTTCATACTATCCAAGGTAAGTAACTCTGTTAGAGTTCCCTTTCATACTATCCAAGGTAAGTAACTCTGTCAGAATTCCCTTTCTGCCAACTCAAGATGTCACATCCAGGACTGTACCCTGTTTGTACTCCAGGGTCATTTTTCAAAACAAAGTTCAAATGAAGAGTTACAGATATGCTAAATACATTCTCCTGGTCTTCCATGAGTGTTGCTTGGTGTCTATAAATTGATAAATCTTACATCGTTCAGCAGAGCTAGAGAGTTACATATATAAATTAATAGATTTTATATCGTTCAGCAAACAGAGCTAGAGAGTTACACATATAAATTAATAGATTTTACATCGTTCAGCAGAGCTAGAGTTACACATATAAATTAATAGATTTTACATCGTTCAGCAAACAGAGCTAGTTACACATATAAATTAATAGATTTTATATCGTTCAGCAAACAGAGCTAGAGAGTTACACATATAAATTAATAGATTTTACATCGTTCAGCAGAGCTAGAGTTACACATATAAATTAATAGATTTTACATCGTTCAGCAAACAGAGCTAGAGAGTTACACACATAAATTAATAGATTTTATATCGTTCAGCAAACAGAGCTAGAGAGTTACACATATAAATTAATAGATTTTACATCGTTCAGCAGAGCTAGAGTTACACATATAAATTAATAGATTTTACATCGTTCAGCAAACAGAGCTAGAGAGTTACACATATAAATTAATAGATTTTACATCGTTCAGCAGAGCTAGAGTTACACATATAAATTGATAGATTTTACATCGTTCAGCAAACAGAGCTAGAGTTACACATATAAATTAATAGATTTTATATCGTTCAGCAAACAGAGCTAGAGAGTTACACATATAAATTAATAGATTTTACATCGTTCAGCAGAGCTAGAGTTACACATATAAATTAATAGATTTTACATCGTTCAGCAAACAGAGCTAGAGTTACACATATAAATTAATAGATTTTATATCGTTCAGCAAACAGAGCTAGAGAGTTACACATATAAATTAATAGATTTTACATCGTTCAGCAGAGCTAGAGTTACACATATAAATTAATAGATTTTTACATCGTTCAGCAAACAGAGCTAGAGAGTTACACATATAAATTAATAGATTTTATATCGTTTAGCAAACAGAGCTAGAGAGTTACACATATAAATTAATAGATTTTACATCGTTCAGCAGAGCTAGAGTTACACATATAAATTAATAGATTTTACATCGTTCAGCAGAGCTAGAGTTACACATATAAATTAATAGATTTTACATCGTTCAGCAAACAGAGCTAGAGAGTTACACATATAAATTAATAGATTTTACAGTGTTCAGCAAACAGAGCTAGAGAGTTACACATATAAATTAATAGATTTTATATCGTTCAGCAGAGCTAGAGTTACACATATAAATTGATAGATTTTACATCGTTCAGCAAACAGAGCTAGAGAGTTACACATATAAATTAATAGATTTTACATCGTTCAGCAAACAGAGCTAGAGAGTTACACATATAAATTAATAGATTTTATATCGTTCAGCAGAGCTAGAGTTACACATATAAATTGATAGATTTTACATCGTTCAGCAAACAGAGCTAGAGAGTTACACATATAAATTAATAGATTTTACATCGTTCAGCAGAGCTAGAGTTATACATATAAATTGATAGATTTTACATCGTTCAGCAAACAGAGCTAGAGAGTTACACATATAAATTAATAGATTTTATATCGTTCAGCAAACAGAGCTAGAGAGTTACACATATAAATTAATAGATTTTACATCGTTCAGCAGAGCTAGAGTTACACATATAAATTAATAGATTTTACATCGTTCAGCAAACAGAGCTAGAGTTACACATATAAATTAATAGATTTTATATCGTTCAGCAAACAGAGCTAAAGAGTTACACATATAAATTAATCGATTTTACATCGTTCAGCAGAGCTAGAGTTACACATATAAATTAATAGATTTTACATCGTTCAGCAAACAGAGCTAGAGAGTTACACATATAAATTAATAGATTTTATATCGTTCAGCAAACAGAGCTAGAGAGTTACACATATAAATTAATAGATTTTACATCGTTCAGCAGAGCTAGAGTTACACATATAAATTAATAGATTTTACATTGTTCAGCAAACAGAGCTAGAGAGTTACACATATAAATTAATAGATTTTACAGCGTTCAGCAAACAGAGCTAGAGAGTTACACATATAAATTAATAGATTTTTTATCGTTCAGCAGAGCTAGAGTTACACATATAAATTGATAGATTTTACATCGTTCAGCAAACAGAGCTAGAGAGTTACACATATAAATTAATAGATTTTACAGTGTTCAGCAAACAGAGCTAGAGAGTTACACATATAAATTAATAGATTTTATATCGTTCAGCAGAGCTAGAGTTACACATATAAATTGATAGATTTTACATCGTTCAGCAAACAGAGCTAGAGAGTTACACATATAAATTAATAGATTTTACATCGTTCAGCAAACAGAGCTAGAGAGTTACACACTGCCGTGTCTATGGCATGCTTATATAACTTCAATATCTTGGACAATGTCTGGAAGAGATTAGAATAAGAATTGCCATAGCAAACAGGTGGTCCTTTCACATGAGGAAAACAAACTCTTTAACAGATCCACTGCTAATACAAAAAGTAGGTTTGAACCAAACAAAAAATGAATGGTGGAAAACAGGAAGTAGGGGTGTGTCACAGTTATATCTTGAAAGTTGTTAACATGGTAGCATGGTGAGCTGCTTTTACACAGAGTGACTTGGGCTCCCCGGTTCACCAGCATCAAATAGGCACCAGGAAAGGTTATGGGGAAGTACAGCCTGCCTTCATGAAATGGACCACACAATCCAATGCCTATACTACAATCCTTTGAGTGCTGGTTCATCATCATCATCTAGTTTCATGCCAGTTGGCATAGGCGTTCATGTCTCTCCACATGTCTTGGTCTTTGGCGTTTTGGATCAATCTTCATGAAATCTTGGGAAGATAATGTGGTGGTTTCCCCTTGCCTTCCACATCCACAAGAGAGTCTTTTACATCTGCCATTGACTGCCAATTCCGGCCGTCAGGACAAGTCAGTGCCCTGCTCTGCTTAGCTGTAGAGTTGTCCACTTATCCCGGTGGATACTCAGTCCTCAGGGCTGCGTTAGCCACACCGTGGTGTGTTTCCCATCATCTACCACTGGGAGGTGCAGTTGGGATTTTCCCTTCCTAAAGTTATGGTCTATGGTGGCCAAAACTCTCCAGTACTTTTAGATGACTGTGCTGATTAGTCTGTACAAATTTGGGTTTAGCACTATATACCCCAAAATGGGAGTCTCCATGGCGAAGTGATCAAGCCATCTGCCTCATGCTCCAAAAGTTGTGGGTTTGATTCCAGGCTACGTCTTTCGGATCACAAGTGCATTTTCTCGGAGGCTCTTGGGGGTCATCACTGGAGCTATGGAGTTTGTGCTTTGTGCGATGCTTTCAGCAGGTCACCCTGCATAAAGAGACCGAGCTATACGGGATAAAACCTGGTGCAATGAAGTCAATCCTCCCGACTTTTAAGATTTTTTTTTAAAGACCATATACCCAATACACCTCCAGTCGTGTGAAATGGTTCTGTACTTGTACTTAATCTGTTCTCTCCAGGTGACATTCAGGACCCGCATCTACCACTGCAATATCAACAGTCAGGGAGCAATCTGTCTGGACATTCTCAAGGACAACTGGAGTCCAGCTCTCACCATATCTAAGGTTTGTGCACTGGTTTAGTTCATGCTTCACTGTAATATTGCTCAAGGTGAAAGTCAGGTCTTAGTCAGATATGACTGAGCTACGTATGATAGTAGACGGTACTACCAGCTTTCTGTTAGCACAGAATATTGACCCAGCTGCTGTATGACAGTCAATGGTAATACCTGCTGTCTGTTAGTGCTGAATGTTGGGCAGCACTTAACTAAAGTCGGCACCCCACATGGTGCCAACGGCTTTGGGCGGAGGAGTGCAGTTTGGTGAGTACAAGCCTTAATCCTGGGGCGAGGAAATGCAACCTGAAAACTAAATGTCATGGCAGGGCAGACCAGATCCTAAGCCTTGGTATGGAAGCTACGACGGGCAGAACATTGCTTTGCTGATCCAACAGCTTCTGCAGCTTGTCCTGTTCCAGACATATTGGTGTTACCATTCCTCTGGAGTAAACTAGGCAGGTCAAGAGAGGAATCATGCTGCACGGACAACACATGGTCTCCAAATTCAGGATCTGTGAATTGTTAGTAGCATTACGGTTGTGTAGGCCTGAGTACATAGAGGGATAGGTGGTCAGTCTTTTCCTCTCGTGGTGAATCCGGCGAGCTGGCATCAAATCCTCATCGTACTGTGCTCATAACATAGTCAGTGTAATGTCCTAACCATTGCACCAACTCTTTCACTACAGAATTGGTCACTGTTTTATTTATGGGATGACAAAGTTAATCAAGGGGTTACGAACGCAATTCGTAATCCCGTGTTCGAAACACAGCTACGGGCGATTTGGAAGCAGACTGCCTAGCATTGGTTTCATACAAGTTTGAGTGCCTGTCGTTCAGAAAGCAATGGCAAACTACTGAACGTAAACTTGCCAAGAAATCACAAACAGACAAAAAATGCTGGGGTTGACTGTGATGTCCTGTAAAGGATATGTAACTAAAAAGATGGATGAAGGACATACAATACATACAGACTAAATAGATGGATGAAGGACATACAATACACACAGACTAAATAGATGGATGAAGGACATACAATACACACAGACTAAATAGATGGATGAAGGACATACAATACACACAGACTAAATAGATGGATGAAGGACATACAATACACACAGACTAAATAGATGGATGAAGGACATACAATACACACAGACTAAATAGATGGATGAAGGACATACAATACACACAGACTAAATAGATGGATGAAGGACATACAATACACACAGACTAAATAGATGGATGAAGGACATACAATACACACAGACTAAATAGATGGATGAAGGACATACAATACACACAGACTAAATAGATGGATGAAGGACATACATTACACACAGGCTGCTGTGGTAGGACTTTTATTGGTCAGTATGTTTTTCATCTTGCAAAAGGCTACATTCGCAATGGCAATTTTTGTTCTAATCTCTTCAAGGCATCTCCCATCAGATGTTATGGCTGTGCCGAGATAACTATATCGATTCACTTGCTTAAGAATATGAAAATTTAGAGAGAACAATAATGGAGGGGTATATGCCTGGGAAGAGATGTGGCTGATGATCTCCAGATGGGTGTATCGGATGTGGGACATCTGTGCTCTTGACTGAGAAGTTTTCCGGAAGGTTGTTATGGGAGCGAGGTTCTGCAAAGGACATGCTACTGAATGAATGAATGAATGATTTTTCATTACAAGTCCTCCTCTCCATGTGTTGACATCTTGAGTAATTCTGAACAATCAGCCGGCAGTTAATGTTTGTCTCTGTTTCACCACAGGTCCTCCTCTCTGTGTGTTGCCATCTTGATTAATTCTGAACAATCAGCCGGCAGTTAATGTTTGTCTCTGTTTCACCACAGGTCCTCCTCTCTGTGTGTTGCCATCTTGATTAATTCTGAACAATCAGCCGGCAGTTAATGTTTGTCTCTGATGTTTCACCACAGGTCCTCCTCTCCGTGTGTTGCCATCTTGATTAATTCTGAACAATCAGCCGGCAGTTAATGTTTGTCTCTGATGTTTCACCACAGGTCCTCCTCTCTGTGTGTTGCCATCTTGATTAATTCTGAACAATCAGCCGGCAGTTAATGTTTGTCTCTGATGTTTCACCACAGGTCCTCCTCTCCGTGTGTTCTTTGCTGACAGACTGCAACCCTGCCGACCCCTTGGTGGGGAGCATAGCAACACAATACCTGCAGAACCGCAAGGAGCACGACCGGGTGGCACGGATGTGGACCAAGAGATTTGCTGCAGGACTGAGTAGTTAGCTTTATAGTTGTGAGAGATTGACAAGTCTAGCTTTATATACTTGGGAGATTTGACAGAGAGGAGTGGATGCATACGTGAGGAGGTGACACGGAACATAGAAGAGGAAGATGTGACAGAGATAAGGGAGATTTGACAGGTGAAGTATGACAAGGGAGATTTGACAGATGTGCAACATTCAAGGCTAGAGAGATGTGACAGAGAATGTAGACCAGAGATTTTGACAAGTGAAGTATAACGAGGAAGATGTGTAGCTATCTAGTTGTCTAAGCAATGGCAGAGAGAACAGATAAGGGATATTTGACAAGGGAGATATGTAGCTATCTAGTTAGTTGTCTAAGCAATACAGGAGTTACAGGGAAGATAATTTAATTGTTCCAAGCTTCTGCAAAGCGGTCTGCCAAAAGTGTCGCATAAAACACAAAATCCATAGCTCCAGTGACGAGCTGAAGGAAGTATCCTAAATCTCCAGTGATGAGCTGAAGGAAGTCCCCTAAAGCTCCAGTGACAAGCTGAAGGAAGTCTCCTAAAGCTGCAGTAACGAGCTGAAGGGTCTCCTAAAGCTCCAGTGATGAGCTGAATGGAGTCTCCTAAAGCCCCAGTGACGAGCTGAATGGAGTCTCCTAAAGCTCCAGTCTCCTAAAGCTGCAGTAACGAGCTGAAGGGTCTCCTAAAGCTGCAGTAACGAGCTGAAGGGTCTCCTAAAGCTCCAGTGATGAGCTGAATGGAGTCTCCTAAAGCCCCAGTGACGAGCTGAATGGAGTCTCCTAAAGCTCCAGTCTCCTAAAGCTGCAGTGACGAGCTGAAGGAAGTATAAAGTTCCAGTGATGAGCTGAAGGAACTCTCCTAAAGCTGCAGTGACGATCTGAAGGAAGTCTCTTAAAGCTGCAGTGACAAGCTAAAGGAAGTCACCTAATGCGGCAATGATGAGCTGAAGGAAGTCTCCTAAAGCTCCAGTGACGAGCTGAAGTCTCCTAAAGCTGCAGTGACGAGCTGAAGGAAGTCACCTAATGCGGCAATGATGAGCTGAAGGAAGTATCCTAAAGCTCCAGTGATGAGCTGAAGTCTCCTAAAGCTGCAGTGACAAGCTGAAAAAAGCCTCCTAAAGCTCCTGTGACGAGCTGAAGGAAGTCACCTAAAAAACTGTCCTCGTGAACCAAAGGACGGAGTCTAAAAGTGAACCTAAGACCCTCCATATCACAAGGCAGGGGACTTGACCACCTGGCCACAGACCCTAGTCAAAGCAATAACTCCCTACTAAGGTGATTAGTGGGACGTGTAATAATAATGTTAGATACCGGTGGTTCTTGGGCAATTTCCAGCCTTTGCAGGGTTTTAACTTAGAACATTTTGGTTTTGAACATGAGGTGAAAATCATAACCTTTGCTCCAGATTCTGGTTCATAACTCCACCGTCCAATTTTTCTTAGGCTTTGACACTTGATCTTTGACATCTGTAGCATTCTGTTCACGTTGTTCTCAAACAATCTCCACTGCATTGACTCCTTGTCCTGCTCTCTATTCACATAGAAAGTGACACACAACAGCTTACTGGTTCTGTTGTCTTGGCTAATTCTTGTATTTGTATGTCACATGTGACTGTGTGATCTTTATATACCAGGTGTTTGTAAAGTCTCACTACACTTTGTATGTAGAACACATTTGAAAAATGAAGTACATGATGTCATCAAAAAACTGCTCCGGTCCATCATGAAGCATTATGAAATGGCTGTCATCTGCTGGAGTAATTCTTGATAGGAAATGTTTACAAAAATAAAGTACACACAGTTGAGGACCTGAAAGAAGCAGTCATAATTATCATTCAAGAAATAACAGACATGTTGCACAAGGTATTTGACAGTATGAAGAGACGTATACAGTCATATCTTGAAGCCCGTGGTGGACATTTCTAAAGCCTGTTATAATGAATACCTCATTGGTACTTTCCAGGTTCCTCAAAACAGTGTTAGACCATAGCAGTGACTATTGCAACTAATTAAATTAATTTTGTAGCACATTTTTTAATGACATTTAATTCATCTCATCTCATCATGTCCCTTTGTACCTTGCGGTGTCGAGGTGAAGTATAAACAGCGGGAGAGTGCCCGCCTATGGGCTTCATGTATCAATATTCGTATGGACTCTGTTATTCCCTGCATCCATTATTTACGTGGTCGGCCTCTTCCCTATGCTTCCCTCTGGTCTGAACATGTATTTCATTTTTCAATTTTGTTCTACAAGGGGAAGTCAATAAAAAAAGCACAAATGGCTGTAGAAAAATAACTAAATATGATAACAACTTAAAACCAGTTTATTTGTATACATACATTGTCCCTTTATTTCTCAACATAATTTCCACCAACATTGATGCACTTATCCCATTGTTTTGTCAGTCCTCCCAAACCGGCTACATAGAACTGCGTGCTCTATTTTCTAAACCACGTTTCCACTTCACATTCAACTTCAGCGTCATTCGCGAAATGTCTCCCACCAAGGTGGGTTTTCAGTGGACCAAAAAGGTGGAAATCGCTAGGGGCTAAGTCGGGGCTGTAAGGTGGATGTTCCAGAACTTTCCACCTTAGTTAATTTTCTCCTGAGTTAAGCGAGCCATATATGGTCTGGAATTGTCATGAAGAAGCAACACTCCTCTAGTCAGCAGACCTGGAAATTTCAATCGATCATGCATTATGCTGTATGCTGAACCATGTGAGCACCCTATTAAAGATGCTACAGAGTCTATCGTTACTCGCCTGTCACCTCTAATCATCTCCTCCACCCCTGCACGGATGCTTCTGTTGCAATCTCAACAGGACGACTAGATCGGATTTCATCAACAATTTTATAGTGCCCTTGAGAAAATTTTCTACTCAGCTATGCACCGCTTTACGGGAAAAACATTTGTCAGCATGAACAAGAAGCATTTCCTTATGAATGTCCTTTGCAGGCAGTCCTTTTGCCCACAAAAAACGCACAACAGCACATTGCTCTTTGGTTATACAGTCCGTAAGTACAGTGCCATTTAAGGGCTGCGCATGCGACACCTAGTGCCACCTGACAAATGGGAATATAAAGTTTGATGTTGCTGTCACCTAATGACACCTGTAGAAAACACCAACTACATTTACCTGCCATCCCACAAAACTGTGACTTACTCATTGACTCGCCTTCATACATACAAAGTGTAGTGAGACTTTTGTAGTCGTGAGCATGAAGATATTCTGTTATCTTTGTCACATCATCCGTCAGACCTTTAAATACAAGCAGATTTTGTAGTTGTGGGAAATGTGACAAATAAGGGCATGAGGATATTAATTCTGTTGCCTTTTATGTCACATGTGATTTTGTGATCTTTATATAGAATGGCTATATGTGTGAAGAGAAGAGTTGAGTTTATCTACCGAGATCACAGCACTTGGGACATTCCCATACTCATCTTCAACAGCCTGTGAAGAGTCGCAATAGTCAAGCGAATTGTGACAATAGAATATGGACATAAAGATGTGTGAGGGAGATATGACAGCGACTG
This sequence comes from Cepaea hortensis, assembly GCA_963921405.1. Taxonomy (NCBI): domain Eukaryota; kingdom Metazoa; phylum Mollusca; class Gastropoda; order Stylommatophora; family Helicidae; genus Cepaea; species Cepaea hortensis. Next base: position 54,624,234 of record OY992879.1, read on the forward strand.
CGCAAGATGTGAATCTGTGTGTTTGTGTTTAATATCATAATGTACATTGGAACTTTATGACGCCAGTTTAATTTAATGTAATCTTGTTCATATTTGCAGTCAATCATCTTGTATAAATTGTTAAATGTTTTGTATATGTAGTAGTTGAGATATTTATACAACTTACTTTTTAATTTCCTCATTTTGATGTTCTGCTTTTAGTTTCCAATAACTCAATCACTTCCTGCCTGTTCCATGTAGCTCTAACAACTCAATCTTCCTAATACAGGTAGTTGTTGCAACTCAATCTTCCTACTCTCTAGGTAGTTGTTGCAACTCAAATTTTCTACTCCAGGCAGTTGTTGCAACTCAAATTTCCTACTACTCCAGATAGTTCTAATATCTCAATCTTCCAACTCCAGGCAGTTGTTACAAAACTCAATTTTCCTTTGCTATTCGAGATTGACTGCCTGGGACAGTTTGATGGAAATGAAATATGAAGAAACAAGTAACTTTTGCTTCTGTTGCAATGTGATAACGTATTAATAATGCTGTTGTTACATGAAACCACATTGTGTGGGCCTGTAGTTAGCTGAATTCATGTAAATCCAATCCAGGCATATGGAGTTGGGCCTACATTTTCAGCAGTATCTGGTATTCATATTATGGTGCCTGGAGACATTGTTTGGCGATGTGAATATGAGGTTTCAGATAATCTTTGATGATGTGTGAATGTGAGGTTTCAGATAACCTTTGGTGATGTGTGAATGTGAGGTTTCAGATAACCTTTGGTGATGTGTGAATATGAGGTTTCAGATAATCTTTGATGATGTGTGAATGTGAGGTTTCAGATAAATTTTGATGATGATGTGAATGTGAGGTTTCAGGTAACAACCTTTGGTGATGTGTGAATGTGAGGTTTCAGATAATCTTTGATGCTGTGTGAACGTGAGGTTTCAGGTAATTTTTGGCGACATGTGAATATGAGGGTTTCAGGCAGGAATGGTGATGGGGTGTGAACCAGACTTCAGTGACAACTTCCAACATTCATCTCACACTACATGATTGTGCTGCAGTAATGTAAGTAACTAGAGGTGGGACATGAGAGTATATCAGATGGGACATTAGTGGGTCAGGTAACTGATTAGAAATGGAACATGAAGAATGGGTCAAATAACTAGAAGTGGGACATGAGAGGAGTGAGACATGAGTGGGTCAGGTAACTGACTAGAGGTGGGATATGAGTGGGTCAGGTAACTGATGAGGTGGGATGACACGAGTGAGTCAATGATGAGGTAACTGATTCAAGGTAGGACAACATGAGTGGGTCAGGTAACTAGAGTGAAGACAGGAGTGAGCCAAGTAACTTGACTAGTTGGGATGACATGAGTGGGTCAGGTAAATGACTCTTGCTTTTATAACAGTAGAGTGAACAATGTCTGGTTCAAAACATGCATTTGTGCTGCATCCTTTAAAATTTTGATGATAATAATGATTCTTTAAACATATGTTCTTTTTGTTGTTCTCGTTCTACCCCCCTCCAACCCCCAAATATCACGGTACAATGAATGCATTACCCAAACCCCTATATGATTGTCCCCCATATACACATTATAGAAGGTGATACACCTTGCAGAATATCCAATACTCCCCACACGCCATGTAGAATGTCCTATTCCCCCCAACCCACATAGAATGTCCTATCTCCCCTCCCCCCCCCCCCCCTCTTTCATCATGCAGAATGTACAATGTTCCCCCCCCCCCCATATACACCAAGTTGAAGGTGAAAGCCAGTCTCTGTAGCTTAGGGCTTACTCATAAACCCGCTTCCAGCGTTCAAAACACAGCGGCGACCAATTTGGCAGCAGACCGTGTTGCGCTGGGTCTTAACGAGTTGGTATGGGAGCCAGTCATTCAGAAGGCAAACTGTTTTTTTTTCGCGTATCCTTTACAGGACATCGCTGTCAACATCAGCATCTTTCAGCTGATTGTTGATTTCTTGGCAAGATTACGCTCAGTAGTTTGCCATTGCTTTCTGAGCGACCGGCTCACATACCCTGTAAGTTACAGACGCGGAGAGAACCGCTACCGATTCTAATGCACGTCACATTACTCACGAGAGTATACGGGATAACGGAGAAAATCGTGTAACCAGGGAGACCGACAATGGCAAACTACTGAATGTAAATCTTACCAAGACATCAACAACAGCAGTAAAATGCTGGCGTTGATAGCGATGTCCTGTAAAAAGGATATGCAAAGAAAAACCCCCAAAAAAGGTGAAATGTACACATCATGTTCAAAAAGTAAAAGTAAAGCACCACATCAGTTTTCTCAGCTACTAATAATGAAGATATAAGCATGCAATTTCTCCCGCATCAAATATGGCATGTGCACCAAATTGCAACCTAACCAGCCAAATAATATCGCAGTCCTAAACTGTGGAAATGGAGCGTTTTAGCAATTTGCATTTTTTTTAAAAATGTTTCATATCCCTTACAGGATGTTGCAGTCAACACCAGCATTTTTCAGCTGCTGTTGATATACTAGGCAAGATTACGCTCAGTTGTTTGCCAATGTTTTCTGAGCGACCGGCCCACATACCCCTAAGTTACTGACGCGGCGAGAACCGCTACCAATTCTCGCGCACATCACGTCACTCACGAGAGTATACGGGAGAACGATGCTAACCCCTAGGCCAGGGAGTGATAGAATTTCTCGTTGCAGAGAAGGAAACTCTTGTGAACATTCACACGCGCTTATGTGATGTGTATTGGAGTGTTTTTTTTTTTTTTTGGGGGGGGGGGGGGGGGGAGTCTTCATGGCGAAGTGGTCAAGCCGTTTAACTCGAGCTCCGAATGTTGTGGGTTCGATTCCGGGCCGCGTCCTTCGTTTCACGAGTTAAATTTTTCGGAGTCCCCTGTGGGTCGTCGCTAGAGCTACGGAGTTCATGCTTTGTGCGACGCTTTCCGCGCTGCGGAAAGAGACCGAGCCATATGGGATAAAACCCGGTGCAATGAAGTCGACCCTGTCGACTTTTAAGCAACTTTCTGTATTGGAGTTTTGCAGTCGACAGAAGTACAATCGGTCACTGGGTTCCAAGAATCAGGAAGTGGAGCTGCTTGATCGGCCACGCTGTGGACATCCTGCCACGCAGAAATGTTGTAATGCATTGAGGGCATTATTCTTACCGATAGGCAAAGCCTTACGGCTGTCTGTCAGCAATGGTAGTGCAAATGCAGTTCTAAAAACTCAGATTTTCTAAGGTTTGCGCAAGATGGGTTCATCGAAGTCTCATAAATTATCACTGATTGCAAAGGAAAGCAGTTTCTTCTGAATTGTTGGAGCGTTTCAAAGCTGATGGAGAGAACTTTTTGGTTAAGATCGTTACAGGTGATGAAACCTGGGCACATCATTTTGAACTAGAGACAAAAAGACAGTCAGTGGAGTGGCATCCTCCACAATCACCACGAAGAAAGAAATTCAAGACAATTCTTTCAGCTGGAAAGGTCATGATCACTGTCTTTTGGGGCATTGAAGGTGTGATTCTTGTGAATGGTATGCCAAGAGGAGAGAGAATCAATTCGCAAGTTTACATTAAGACATTTAAAAAAAACTCAGTTTTTGCCGAGTTCGGCCGCACAAGAATCCAGCAGGCCTGCTTCTCCTTCATAACATTGCATGCCCTCACACAAGTCTGGCAATATGGGAAGCAATTACAAAATTGGCTTGGACTGTATTGCCCCATCCACTATGTAGTCCTGATTTGGCAGCCTCTGATTTTCATCTAGTTGGTCCATTTAAAGATGCACTCCATGGGACAAAGTTTGAAGATGATGGAGTGATTCATACATTGATCAAGACCAATTCTGGTACAGGCAAGGAATACAAGAACTTGTATCTTGTTGGCATAAAGCTGTACAAGTTAATGGGGATTATGTTGAATAATACTGATGTTTACATGACATATTCATGAATATTGTGTATTAATTTCATGCTATTTGAATAAACAGCTCTTGAGAAAAAACGATGTGGTGTATATCTGTGTGTGCGTGTGTGCCGCGCGCGCGTGCGCACACATGCACGCACACACACACACACACAGGATGTTTGTAAAGTTTCCCTACACTTTGTATGTAGAACAATTTTGAAAAATGAAGTATATAATGTCATCAAATAATGTGCTCCACAGTCCATCGTGAAGCAATATGCAGCGAATGGTTGTCATTTACTGGAGTCATTTGCACTCCAAACAGAAAGGTGTTATCAACTAATTAAATTAATTTTTTTTTTTTTTAATTAATTTAAATTATTAAATTAATATTAAAAAATAAATGTAAAAAATATTAAATTTAATTAATTTAAATTATAAACTAACTTAATGAATTTTTAGCACAAATTTTGATGACTCAAAATTGTTGTACATACAAAGTGTAGTAAGACTTTACAAATACCACCCCCGCCCCGCCCCCCCCCATATATATATATATATATATATATATATATATGCCGGCTTCGTGGCTTAGAGGTTATGACTTTTCTCCGTAATCTCGTATACTCTCGTCAGGTAACGTGATGACGGTTCAAATCAGCAGTGGTTCGAATCCCATCGGTAACTTAAGGGGTATGTGAGCCGGCCGCTCAGAAAGCAATGGCAAACTACTGGGCGTAATCTTGCCAAGAGATCAACATACAGCTGAAAGATGCTGGTGTTGACAGCTAAGTCCTGTAAAAGGATATACTTAAAAAAAAATATATATATATATATATATATATATATATATATATATATATATATATATATATATATAATGCATAGGAAATGTTGTGTGTGTGTGTATAATGAGTAATGGGTCAGCTGTACTAAAGATTAACACAACAAGCAGCTGTCAAAGTTGCTTGTGAAATATCAACCTAGTTAAACTAAATATTTAAGATACATCACAGAATAATTAACTAACATTTGATCACAAAAATCAAAGAAAAACTAACTATCTAACAGATAGCATAGAGTAAATAACATTTGACCAGAAAAAAAAAATCAAAGAAATAATAATGATCTAACTAACATGAATCACAGAATAACCAGACATTTGACCAGCGAAAAATCAAAGAAATAATACACATCTAACAGATATCACAGAGTAACTAGCATTTGACTAGCAAAATTAAAAAAAAATACTAAGCATCTAAGAGCCATTGAGTGTCAGGTTTTAGATATGACTGACCCGGGAAGGCTAACCCGGTCAACAAATGCCCACAGAAGTCAGATGTGTCGGCCTAACAGCGCAAGAACGCAGCTCTGTTGTAAACAGACACAACACAATCACGTCTACACAAAAAAACTCTGGATGAACACAGAAGAAGAAGATATGATTGAGCTACTGTATGACAGTAGACGGTGCTATTTGCTTTCTGTTAGCTCCAAATGTTGGGCGGCTCTCACCAAACCCAATACCCACATTGTGTCAGGCGGAGGAGCACAACTGGGAGGATAGAAGCCTTATCCTAGTGGGAGGAAATGCAACCTAAAGACTAAATGTCATGGCAGACCAGACCAGGCCCTAAGCCTTGTTGGGCAACTAACTGGTCTAGGATCAAAGCTCCGACAGGTGGACAGTTAGAGCATTGCTTTGCTGATCCGGTGGCTTCTCCAGCTCATCGTGTTCCAGATGTATTAGTGTTACCTTTTCTCTGGAGTAAACTAGGCAGGCCAAGAGATGGATCATGCTGCATAGGAAACACACTGTACAATTCAGCCCAGGCTTTGTGCCATGGAGAGGTATAACTCCATCCCTGGTCTACAACCACTTTTTTTTTTTGAAGCACTATGTAACAAACTATCGTCTGTCAAGACACATGGTGCCAGTAGTATAACAGACATCACAGAGTAACTAATCAGACATCGAACCAATAAATATCAAAGCCACATGCAACTAAGCAAAAAATTCAAATACCACTGACAAACCACTGAGCATGACAACGTGGGGGGACAAAAAACACATGAGAAAACAGATAGTATCAAACGAACACAATTGGAACATTAGACCATGTTTTTCTGACTGAATGCCTCACAGACTGGTGGGATGATGACATAGTCCAACTTTTTTATTTCTTGTTCGCTCACCCTGAACTCAAGCGTAGTCCATTCACATGCTACTACTTCTATTGCACTGGACTGATTTGTGCATGTAAATTAGCTTTCCCTATTACCAGCAATCATCTCTCGTCATCAGGCAAACCCATTCCGACTTCTTAGCTATTAGTAATTTACATCCCCACGTCAAAGATGAGAAGTCAACATTGTAATCCAAATGACTGGTGTAGGGGTTGAACCCGCTAAGTCTAGGAGTGAGCAGCCTTATCCAATCAGCCATGCTAACTTCCATCCACAGCCTTCTGAGAACATCACTTAATGTTTTGCTCAATACTTCAAGACAATGAGACAGTTACCCATGCAATACAACCCAACAGGTAATACACTCAGTGACAGGTGTCACTGTACACATGGCAGTCCTGTACTCTAATGTTAAAATGGTGATCTCAAATTGTGTACAGTTATGTGTACACTTATCACTGGCCTGGTGATCCTGTATTTGAGTCGCTATCGAATCAGATATTTTGTTTCATTGACCTGGGCTCACAGGTCGGCCTGGCCTAAACTGGTACCAGAAAATGACATGGGAAGTAACAGTGGCTGACCCATTGATCACATGACCCACTGATAACTGATTGGACTATACAAATGTGGGGCTAGCACCATCTGTCCAATACACTTCATAGATTAAAAAAAGGTCCTCTATATGTGGTGAACTGTGATATCAACCTGTGTATAAAATGTTAATCTATTTATATAAATATTGATTTTCAATTCCACATTAATATAATTAACAACACAACAACTTACACAAATGAGGGGGCTTCAAATAAAACCCTTAAATAGGGGGGGGGGGTGTTTGTGTGCGTGTGTGTGAGAGAGAGAGAGAGAGAGAGAGAGAGAGAATATATTCTGGAAAAAGTACAGAACAAACGTATCATTTGTTGATGTAGTCACCACTATGTTCAATGCAAGTCCTCATACGCCATTAAAGTGCTTGGATTCCTGTGGAAAAAAATTCTCTTGGTTATTTGTGTAACCACTCATGCACCATCTGCTACCCCTCTTCATCGGACCGAACACTTTTGAAACTTCCTACTCCACTCAAACACTTGCTGGACTGGCAGGCATGCATGCATCACCATACAGGACATTCATTCACCGATGAATTTCTATATGTTTCTCCCATTCACCGATTAAAAAAATGATAACAGAATGCTACTCCTCTTTGATGCAAGTCAAAAGTGGGGTGGCATATTTAAACTGTCCTTATGACATCTCTGTTTGTCTGCACCATGATGTCACTTACTTAACACTCTTGACATCCTCAACACAAATATTGACTGGTTATAAGACAATGGCATGGCTATTGTAATTTCTATCCCACTTGTATGGTTTTCACTTGAAGATCCCCTCACATAATTCAGAACAAAACAAAAACACACACATACAATAGTGTGATACATACAGACACAACAAATGTGACATTTAAAAAAAACACAAGGCTGTAGATGTTCTCATATCGTAAGTAAAATAAATAAAGGCATACATAAATAAAACCATTAAGTCACGTTTACATATGAACATTAACTTCTTATTCACTTCTCTTCTACACTGCGATACAGAGGCACCTTGAGGACACATTTTATTATTTTGGAATTATCACAGACACATTGGCTTAGTGCGCTGGATGAGATATCTCACAGGGAATCAAACTCAGGTATTCACAGCAAGCAAGTGTGCTTGCAACCCACCCATACAACAGATGTACCTGGGGTGTTTACTTGTGGGTCCAAAATTACCAGCTTCACTTTCAGCAGTAGCTGAGAATGTTTACATAACCACTGTTTTGTAATGGTATTACACGTCTCTATGATATCTTGGGTAGTGAGACTGGTTAGAGAGCCTTTAAGATAAGGACAAAGTAAACAAAAAGCAAGCAGGTTCCATGTGCACGTTATCTCCAACAAAAAGCAGATCCTTCACAGACCATTGCTCTCATCACCACTCCCTGGAAATCTTCTTGATCTCTGGTCTTTCACTGGCTCACACACCTTCATACTGTACCAACATTTGTTGGCTGTCTGTGATTTAATAGGCAATTTTATGTTGAGTAGTTTGCCAATAGCAATGGCAAACTACTGAGCAAAATCTTGCCAAGAAATCAACAATCAGCTGAAGGATGCTGATGTTGACAGCTATGTCCTGTAAAGGATATGCGAACAAACAAAGTAAGTTTGTCATTGTTTTCTTAATGATGGACTCATACCATTGTGAAAATCAATGCAATGCGGTCTGCTTCCTAATCACCTGCCGCTGATGTCAAACCTGTATGTGGGATTGTGGAACTGTTCACTGCCAATAAGCCACACATCTGATGGGAGGTGCCTTGAAGAGATTAGAACAAGAATCGGTACAATTATCTCGGAACAGTCATAACATCTGATGGGAGATGTCTTGAAGAGATTAAATAAAGAATTGCCATGGTGAAGGTAGCATTTGAAAGATGGAAAACATACTGGCTAATAAAAAGATGTCAATTGAAACGAGACAAAGAGTGTTGAAGTGCTACATAGAACCTGTATTTTTGTATGGATGTGAGATGTGGACAATGAGCAGACAAGCTGAAAAGCATCTAATGGCTGTGGAAATGTGGTTTCTGAGGAATACCATGGATAGACAGAAAAACCAATGAGCAATTCCTACAAGAAACAAATGAAGATTGTAAACTGATTACAGAAATTAGACATAGACAGTCACGATATCTTTACTATGAGAAGAAATGAACTGGAGAACTTGATGATAACTGGCAAGACAGGGGAATACAACAGCGGCAAAGCAGAGAAGTAAATATCTACATGGCTGGGACACGTGGCATAATTGAGACAAGAACACAGAGCTCATCCACGACTCTGGTGATCATGTGAGATGGCGAAACATGACCGCCAATGCTTACCAGCATGCCACACGATGATTACACCACAGGGAAATAAAGAATGTAAAAACATGGAGAGGAAAAGCAGAGACAGAAATGAATAATATGGTATGGACATAGACACAGCTTCCAGGACTAGCTAAAGATGGGACCACTTGCAGTGGGTTGGTTATGCTCCAAGAGGGAAGAAAAGGTGAAAGAAGCAGTGGATGTTGAGGCTACAGGAAAATATTTCTGAGATCTCTACACACTTTATATGACAAACCTTCTTCACAAATTCTGAGATTACACACTTTATATGACAAACCTTCTTCACAAATTCTGAGATTAGACACTTTATATGACAAACCTTCTTCACAAATTCTTAGATTAGACACTTTATATGACAAACCTTCTTCACAAATTCTTAGATTAGACACTTTATATGACAAACCTTCTTCACAAATTCTGAGATTAGACATTTTATATGACAAAACCTTCTTCACAAATTCTGAGATTAGACACTTTATATGACAAACCTTCTTCACAAATTCTGAGATTAGACACTTTATATGACAAACCTTCTTCACAAATTCTGAGATTAGACACTTTATATGACAAACCTTCTTCACAAATTTTGAGATTACACACTTTATATGACAAACCTTCTTCACAAATTCTGAGATTAGACACTTTATATGACAAACCTTCTTCACAAATTCTGAGATTACACACTTTATATGACAAACCTTCTTCACAAATTCTGAGATTACACACTTTATATGACAAACCTTCTTCACAAATTCTGAGATTAGACACTTTATATGACAAACCTTCTTCACAAATTCTGAGATTACACACTTTATATGACAAACCTTCTTCACAAATTCTGAGATTACACACTTTATATGACAAACCTTCTTCACAAATTCTGAGATTACACACTTGATATGACAAACCTTCTTCACAAATTCTGAGATTACACACTTCATATGACAAACCTTCTTCACAAATTCTGAGATTACACACTTTATATGACAAACCTTCTTCACAAATTCTGAGATTACACACTTTATATGACAAACAAGTCTCCACAAAGACAGATCTCTACACACTTGATACGTCAAACTTTCTCCAAGAAAAACTACATTTTATAGCCAACACAAATGTTTCATATGTAAGTAAAACTGCTGATTTAAAACTCAAATCATTATAAGTATCACTTTACTAGTGGCAGACTTGGTTAATTACAACTTCACACAAAATGGCACTTTACACACAACATTGTTGTAAAGATATGAAAGTAAACGACATTTCATTTCAGGTACCCCTCAAAAATGTGTAAATATATATATAGGAAGTTGACACATTACATACAAAATATTAGTAAATGTATTACATAAATCACACTTTACATGTACTATACCTGTAAACACTAAGTAAATGACACTTTACATACAAAATATCTGTAAACACATATAGGTAACTGACACTATATACAAAATACTTGTAAACATACAAGTAAATGACAAATAAAATACTTGCAAACACATACAGATAAATCAGATAAATGACAAACAAAATACTTGTAAACACTTTACTTGCTAACACTTTACATACAGAATACTTAGAACCACATATAGTAACTGATACTTTACACACACAATGTGTTCAGACACATAAGTGATGGCTTGTTCATACACAATACTTGAAAACCCATGTGGGTAAATGACCGTTTTATACCCCAAAAAAAACACTTGTGCACATATGTAAGCAAATGACACTTTACATACACAATACTTCTAAACACATTAGTAAATTGCACTTTCATACAAAATGCTTTCATAAATTTGCAACTATATGACCATTTTAATATAAAACATACATGTACATATATGTAGTTAAATAACACTTTACATACAGCATACTTCTAAACACATTTGTAAATTGCACTTTCATACAAACTGCTTTAATAAATTTGTAACTAAATGGCACTTTAGAAATAATGAGTTACTAAACTGAGATAGCCGGTCTCCCTGGCATTGGAGTTAAGGATGCTGTTCGTAATCCCATATACTCTTGTGGGAAACATAGGTGCGCAAGATTCGGCAGTGGATCGTGTCGCGTTGGTTACTCACGGAAGAATGTGAGCCGGTCGTTCAGAAAGCTATGGCAAACTACTGAATGTAAATCTTGCCAAGACATCAACAGCAGCTGGTGTTGACTGCAATGTCCTGTAAAGGATATGCGGGGGGGGGGGGGGGGGGGGGGGGGGGGGAAAGAAACCAACAATTATATGATAAACAATTACATATTACACAGAAATATCAGTTGGTGAACTCCTTAAGGCCATTGAGACATTTCATAAATAAATTCAATGTATTGTTTGACACTCATAAAAAAAAGAAAGAAATAGGGACTTGAGGACATACTAGACAACATAAAAGTTTGTTGCAGTCTGTACAGGACATCACAGTCAACCCCAGCATTTTTGGCTGTTTGTGATTTCTTGGCAAGTTCATGCTCAGTAGTTTACCATTGATTTCTGAACGAACAGCACTCATACCATTGTATGAAAACCAATGCATGGATATTTGCTTCCAAATCAACCGCAGCAGTGTTTCGAACATGGTATGCGGGATTATGAATTGCTTTCGTAGCCCTTGACCACATCGCTGGCTAGACAACATAAAATTGAAAAATGCAAAGCGTCATTTGGAGGTGACAGGTTCAAATCCCGGTGGGTAACTATAGCTTTCAAGTGTTATGTTGTCTAGTGCATCCTCTAATCAGTAATTCTTCCTTCTATTTTCATGAGTGCCAAACAATATGTATGAATTACACATTATTCATAACTAGTAACATATATGGCTAACCTCTTTTATCTCCCCTTATCCCTGTATACAGTAACAAAAAGACACTCTACTTACTTATATCTAAATAACACTTTGTATACTACATTCATTCAGTAGCATGTCCCATGCAGAACCTCGCTTCCAAAATAACCTTCTGGAAAACTTCTCGGTCATAAGCAAGATGTCTCGCGTCCAATACACCCAGCTGGAGATAATCTGCCACAACCTGCACCCATCTTCTCTTTGGCCTTTCTCTTCCCAGACATATCCCCCCCCCCCCCCCCCCCCCCCCATGATTGTTTTCTCCAAACTTTTGTGACATTTCAAGTAACTGTTTCAAACTATTTCATTTTTTGTTTGTTTGCCAACCCAATCCTTAGTAGCCAGCCTTCTTCAATATTCAGATCATGTCTTACGGATGCATTTGTTCATTTCTGTATCTAAGATATTCTTAGAACCCTTCTATAACATTTATATTCAACGGCATTTATGCGCTGTTCAGCATGTTTTTCTTTCATGGTTGTTAGAGTTTCTTGGTAAGTATACTAAATGCTATTAGTAAATGCAAATTCCACTTTGTATAATAAATATATATCTGTAAAGATAATTAAATAACACTACATCCATCTCATCAGTTACATGAAACTTCAATAAATTCCAGTAGTAAACATAGCTAACTAAATAACACATTAGTTTATAACAACAAATTCCAGTAGTAAACATTGTTAGCTAAATAACACTTTATATTATAACAACAAATTTCAGTACTAAACTTTACTAGCTGACAATACTTTATATTAAATAACACATATTTCATTAGTAAACTGCTAGCTAAATAACACTTTATACTATATAATATAAATTCCAGTCCTAATCTTTGGTAGCTAATTAACACTTCATATAATATATAATAATTCCAGTAGTAAACTTTGTTAGCTAAATAACACTTTTATTATATAACAAATTTACACATAAGCAAATAAAATGAAATATTAGCAGTAAATGTAGCTAACTAGAACGTTTCATAGACTAGTTATACAAATAGCTAAGCAACACTTCACACACTAAACATCAGTAGTAAATATGCTACTTAATAACACTATGAATGCTACATAGTCACAATAAATATGCCTAAATGACACTTCACATACTAAATATTAGTAGTGAATGTTCCTAAACAATACTTTACACACTAAACATCAGTAGTAAATATGCTACTTAATAACACTATGAATGCTACATAGTCATAGTAAAATGACACTTCACATACTAAATATTAGTAGTGAACGTTCCTAAACAATACTTTACACACTAAACATGAGTTGTAAATATATTACTTAATAACACTATGAATGCTACATAGTCATAGTAAATGTGCCTAAATGACACTTCACATACTAAATATTAGTAGTGAACAGTCCTAAACAATACTTCACACACTAAACATCGGTAGTAAATATACTACTTAATAACACTATGAATCCTAAATAGTAACTGTAAATGTGCCTAAATGACACTTCAAAACTAAATAGTAGTGACCGTACCTAAACAACACTATGTATACCTGAATATTAAGAGTAAAAAAGGACAGTAAAGGACACTTTTACACACCTCAGTATGAATTGGGTGTGTGGTGTCACCCTGTATTTGTAAACACCAACTGGCACTCTGCGGGTCATGTGATCGATGTCGTGCCAGCCGCCTTCATTTCCCAGAACATCTCCTGGTACTCATTTTAGGTTGGAATTACTTGGGGGATCAGGCTAATTTTTTTAAAACAAATCAACCTCTGTAAAGATTTGAACAAATGCCCACCATGCCAGCAGGTAAGCGTGTTGGCTACTGCACCATCATGTACACTGGCACCTTGCCGTCTTGACAGGCGGTAGTTTGATATATTTTGCTTAAAACAAAAGACATAACAACTATAACCCATGACGGTAGAAAACCAGGGATGAAGTTATACCTCTCCATATCACAAAGCCTGAGCTGAATTGTAGAGACCATATGTTGCCCATGCAGCATGATCCCTCTCTCAGCCTGTCTAGTTTACTCCAGAGAAAAGGTAACACCAATATGTCTCGAACAAGACAAGCTGCGGAAGCTCCTGGATCAGTACAGCAATACTCTGTCTGCCTGTTGGAGCTTCGATCCTAGACCAGTTGCCAACCAAGGCTTAGGGCCTGGTCTGTCGTGACATTACATTTAGTCTTTAGGTTGCATTTCCTTGCACAAGGATAAGGCTTGTACCATCCCAATTGCGCTTCTCCGCCTAAAGTCATTGGTACAATGTGGGTGTCGGGTTGAGTAAGCGCTGCCCAACATTCAGTGCTAACAGAAAGCAGATAGTACCACCATATAATATCTAAACGACACTTCATACCCTAAAAATTAGTAGCAAACATATGTAAATAACAATATGAATACCAAATAATAATAGCAAACATCCCTAATTGAAACTTTATTCTCAACCTTTTTTGGCCCATGCCCCCCTTCACCATATTTTCAGAACGTCACCCCCCCCCCCCCCCCCTTTCGTATTTCCTACCTAAAAATCCCCCCGCCCCGCCCCTATACAGTATACGCAATAATGAAAGCTAAATTTAATAGCACATACTAAAACAAGTCTAGACGTCCACATAAAACGTGATTTGTGGGTCTACTTACTTTATAACATGAATTTTAGAAGGGTGAGACATACAGAACAGTAAAGTATGAAGGGAAAAACAATATCAAGTAATCGGTTCTTGTATTAACGCGATCTTGAAATAATCTTAATTCCCCCTTGCCAAGACATCAAGAACAGCAGTAAAATGCTGGTGTTGACAGCGATGTCCTGTAAATAGGATATGCAAAAAAAAAAGTGTACCTAAATAACTCTATGCATACTGAATATTAATAACAGACATACCTAAATGACACTGAATAATAAACAGTAAATGTACTCAAATGACACATCACTTCCTAGATAATAGTTGTAAACATACTTAAATTGATACTTCACATAATAAATAGAATAAAACACACCTAAATGACACATCGCTTCCTAGATAATAGCCGTAAACATACTTAAATTGATACTTCACATAATAAATAGAATAAAAAACACCTAAATGACACATCGCTTCCTAGATAATAGTCGTAAACATACTTAAATTGATACTTCATATTCTAAATAGAATAAAACACACCTAAATGACACATCGCTTCCTAGATAATAGTCGTAAACATACTTAAATTGATACTTCATATAATAAATAGAATAAAACACACCTAAATGACACATCGCTTCCTAGATAATAGTCGTAAACATACTTAAATTGATACTTCATATAATAAATAGAATAAAACACACCTAAGTGACACTTTACATAGCAAATGTAAACATAACCAGTAAATATACTAAACAATTAGCAGACAAGTGAGGAATTGTCGTGGAAGATGTGCTTTTATAGAATGATGAGAATGCCATGGACGGACGGCAAGACCAATGAAGATATCCTGAAATAAGATAACTCACTAAGAGAAGTGATTACTCATATCAATGACAATGGTTCACATTTTATGGGCATGTCATGAAAAGGAAAAAGCTGGAGTTTATCGCTACAATCGGAAATTTGGAGGTTAAGAGAGAAAGGGGAGATCAAGAGAGACGCTGAATAGTTAGGCATCATGGTATGGAGCAATATCGGTATCAGAAATGATTGAAAGCACAAGAGACAGAAAGTCATATACAGACATAATCACCAACATCACACGGCATGGACATAAGAAGGTCATATACAGACATGATCATCAACACCACACGGCATGGACATAAGAAGATGATGACAAGAAAAAAAAAACTGAAATGACACTTCATATAGCAAATATTTACAGTAAACACATTTACATGAAACTTCACATAGCAAATACTGTAAACAATGAAATGACACTTCACATACTAAATATTAGTAATAAATTTGCCAAAATTATACTTCACAAGATAAATAAAGTACATAAATAGCACTTCATATTCTGAAGAATAATAGAACACATTGGTAACTGGGGAAAAAAGACACTTCACAAAACTAAATACATGTGTAATAAAAGAAATTCACAGACTCAGTGTAAAGCTTCAGAGGTGTGTTGAAGTATATACACAAATAACACATTACAAAGACAAATAACACTTTACAGAGACAAAAACCAATTTCACACATGAGATTTATTGTAAAGGTAATTCCCAACACGGATACCTTCCAACTGGTGTGAAGCTGTGTATATACTATGTCATGGCACAATACGGTGGCTTGCAGAGCCAGCAAGTTGATCAACTCATTCATTTCCCTCAACTCCTGCAACGAAGATGAAGGTGACTATGGAGAGCAGACCTCCGCAGTGATTCAACCCACTGTCTACGCACAGAACATGCCTCAAGCTTTCTGATTTCATGAAGGGCTACCATGACAGAAGTATTAACACACTGTATAAATTAACCATCAAAGTTTATCATGTACGGCAACCAAATTATAAGATCAACTCTCAGTGTAAATTAACCATCATAATTTGAGACAGGGTACTTAAAACATTATTATACAGTTCTGAGACTTATGGTGATATTCTCCTTGAATATCAAGAAAACATTAACAATGGTGATTTCAAAGTAAAAGGTGACACCAAAATGTGAAATGGAAATAGACTCGGTATAAAGCTTCAGAGATGTGTTGAAGTATATCTATAAATAACACTTTACAAAGACAAAGTACACTTTACAGACACAAATAACACTTTACAGAAACAAAAACCAGTTAAGCATATGGGATTTATTGTAAAGGTAATTCCCATCACAGATACCATCAAACTGGTGTGAAGCTGTGCATACACTATGTCGTGGCACAA
Source organism: Cepaea hortensis (assembly GCA_963921405.1). Classification (NCBI taxonomy): domain Eukaryota; kingdom Metazoa; phylum Mollusca; class Gastropoda; order Stylommatophora; family Helicidae; genus Cepaea; species Cepaea hortensis. The sequence goes on from OY992879.1 coordinate 54,640,960, forward strand.
TACGGTGGGTAGGCCAGTTCACTCCCTCAGTTCCCTGAAAACTATTCAGTACCCATTTTATGAAGCTAGGCCAACTTCAGAAAATGTTTCAACCCATAAAAAAACAATAGTGAAGGTTTAATCCTTGGACCATTGTGTGGGTAAGTAAATGTACTAATCACTATGTCATGCCACCAAAGCTCTTTAGGATCTACTTGGGATTCGATGGGATCATAATGGGATTGTTTAGTGGTGAAGTTAGGATGTAAACCTGTAAGGATAACACATGAGCCGACATTCTTTATGCTCAACCTTGTACAAAGTTAAAGGGATGTTAAAATATCAAAAACAAATCAACAAACAACCCAATCATAGACCCATCACAGGAAACCAAAATGAAAGAATTAACACACTATAAATTAACAATCAATATTTCATGAATGGGTACCATGATGGAAGAATTAACACTGTATAAATTAAACATCAAAGTATTTCTTGAACGGGTACCATGATGGAAGAATTAACACCCTGAATAAATATACCATCAAAGTATTTTTTAACGGGCGCCACGGTAGAAGAATCGACACTGTTTAAATTAACCATCAAAGTATTTCTTGAACAGGTACCATGAAGGAAGAATTAACACACTGTACAAATAATATAAATAAATAAATATATCAATTGCAACGAGAAAAAGAGTGCAGAGGTGCTACGTAGAACCTATACTATTGTATGGATGTAAAGCTTGGACAATGAGCAAACAAGCTAAAGACATCTGATGGCTGTGGAAATGTGGTTTCTGAGGAGCATGCAAAGAATTACATGGACAGACAGAAAAACCAATGACCAAGTCCTACAAGAAACAAATGAAAATTGTACACTAATTGGAGAGATTAGATGCAGGCAGTCAAAACATTTTGGACGTTATGAGAAGAAATAAATTGGAGAACTTGGTGACAACTGGCAAGATTGAGGGGAAGAGAATAGGAAGACAGAGAAGTAAATACCTGGATGGTGTGGCCATGTGGTATGACCGAGACAGGAACACTGAGCTGATCCACAACTCTGGTAATCGAGTGAAATGGTGAATCATGAAACCCCACGCTTATCGGCATGGCACATGATAGATGGATGGATAAATTAACCATCAAAGTGTTTCTTGAATGGGTACCATGATAGAAGAATTAACACCCTGTATAAATTAACCATCAAAGTATTTCTTGAACGGGTACCACGATAGAAGAATTAACTCACTGCATAAATTAACCATCAAAGTATTTCTTCAATGGGTACCATGATGGAAGAATTAACACCCTGTATAAATTAACCATCAAAATATTTCTTGAATGGGTGCCATGATAGAAGAATTAACCCCCTGTATAAATTAACCATCAAAGTATTTCTTTAATGGGTACCATAATGGAAGAATTAACACTCTGTATAAACTAATCATCAAAATAGTTCTTGAAGGGGGTTAGTTAGTTAGTTAGTTACCTGTTGGGTATCATCCTTGCATTCCGGACAAGTCCATAGGTGCTGTGATCCTACCCACAAAATATGCAACAGCATCCGATGGCTAATAGTGTCAGTTCAGTGTTGGTTGGCAAGGTCCCTTGTTCTCCCGATGTGCCTCTCATGTCTTACCATGCTAATTCTTACTCCCGAGTCTCTCATTCTGGACAACGATGTGGATTCACTGGTGTTTAAAGTCCTCTGCTCTCGACATTTCTCCTCCAAGGGCGTTAATAACATCAGAACGATCCATGAGCTGGCCATCTGCAGGGGATGTAGAGCCAGCAAGTTTATCACCACATCCATTTCTCTCAACTCCCGCTACGAAGATGAAGGTGACTCTACGAACAGCAAGCCAAGAGCTGGTCCATTGACCAAATGTGGCAAGTCGCCAGGACTGTTCAGAAAAGAATGCCAAACTACTGAATGTACACTTGCCAAGAAAGAAATTATATCAGCTAAAAAAGACAAAACAGAAAGCTCTGACAGTGAGGCCCCAGACCAGGAGGATCATCTTTGTGTCCTGGGGAAGTGAACAAGGTAGGGTCAAGCAGTTAAAAGTAAAAGCAGTCCCATGGATCACATCAGATGGAAGATGCATCACTGAGATAGACAGTAGAAAAGGACAAGCAAAATTTGCACTCTATCAAATGAAGAATGTTTTGTGCAATAAGTCACTGTCCTTGAAAGTTAGAAAAAGAGTTCCTGCTTGTTACATAGAACCAGTTTTAACATACAGCTGTGAATCCTGGACAATTAGTAAACAGGTGAAAAAAAACCTGGATGCCTTGGTGATGTGGTTTTATACAAGAATGCTGAAAATTAATTGGACAGCCAAAATGAGCAATCTGGATGTATTGAAGGAAGCTATGTTGCAAAAACAACTTATCACAAACATTAGGAAAAGGAAGTCATTGTTTTTTGGCCACGATATGAGAAGACAAAAACTGGAACATGTTGGGACAACCGGAAAGATTTGCAGAAAGAGATAGAGTAAGACAGCAGGAGAAGATTCTTGACAGTCTTGTGTTTTGGCACGGAAGGGAGTCAAACATCGCTATCCATGCCATCGGAAATCACAATTTATGGAGAGGCATGATTGCCCACACCAGCCAGGGAGGCACTGGATGATGATGATGAGTCCCAAAGCAGACACAACCACTGCGGTGTGAAGTGTTATGCCTTTCCATATTCTAAGTCATAACACATGAGGTAGGGTGGCAAGTACCTCTTCCCTTTCCCAGTCTCATGCCAACATACCTTAGATGTCTCTTATGACATGCTTCATAGATTTCATTGTTGTTATTCTTTGCTTCCCGTCATGGATTTCAGTGCTGTTATTCTCTGCTTCCCCACTTCCTTCCCAGACAACTACCACAAAATCCTGATGTGTCTGATACCCATCTTTTAGAACAAGAATCACCATGTCGAAGGTAGCCTTATGTAAGATGGAAAACATACTGGCCAATCCAATAATAACATGTCAATTGTAAAGATAAAAACAGTGTTGAAGTGCTACATAGAACCTGTACTTTTGTATGGATGTGAAACGTGGACAATGGGCAGACAAGCTGAAAAACATTTAATGGCAGAGGAAATGTTTTTCTGAGGAAAATGTAAAGAATACCATGGACAGACAGAAAAACCAATGAGCAAGTCCTACAAGAAGCAAATGAAAACTGTAAACTGATTAGAGAAATTAGATGTAAACAAAAAAAAAAAATGTTGAGCATGTTATGAGAAGAAATAAACTAGAGAACTTGGTGACAACTGGCAAGATTAAGGGGGAAAGAACAATGGGGAGGCAGAAAAGTAAATATGTGGATGTCTTATTCACATGGTATGGTCAGGCCAAGAACATGGAGCTGATTCACAACTCTGGTGATCGTGTAAGATGGCGACACATGACTACCTACGCTTATCAGCATGACACATGATTATGATCTTTATGAAGCTGGGTTGACCCTAAGGCTATACTGTTCAGGAAAAATAACCCTACCTCAGCAGGGGATTGAACCAGAACCACTGTCTTGGAAGGCTACCTCTATGCCACCATGGGACAGTAGTTACAACTGGCCAATAAACAGGAGCATGTTTTGGAAACTAACATCAAAAATCCCAGGAAGGTTAACCCGGTCAACAAATGCCTGAAGACGTCGGATTTGTCGGCCCAAAGGTGGAAACATCGCAGCTCTGCTGTAAAATGCACAACACAATTACATTTAAAACATTCCAGACGAATGCAGAAAAAGAAGAAGAAGAAATCAAACATCAGTGGTTTAGGTAAAAGAAATCAAACATCAGTGGTTTAGGAAAAAGACAGTCATGGCCCCTAGAAGATGAGGCAGTGGCCAACATGAAAGTGGATGCAGGACATTAAAGACACCCTGGGCATGAGAACTAGTGAAGGACTGAGAGTCTTTCTAGCGGGCTGTGATGACAGCAATGTTCTACAAAGGATTTGCCACATGATGATGATGGTGGTGGTGGGATAGGGGTACCCCATATAAAAGAATAAGTAAGGTACTTCCTTCCCTCCGCTAACTTTGGGCAAGGTGGCGAACCCGATTAGCCCCCTGATCAGGGTCATGCGTATCCATGTGTACAAGTGGTGGATGAAATTGAAGAGCAGCCAACAGATAGTTGTAGGTTATGGTCTCCAATTTCACAACGGTAGACAGAGGATCTCTTTTTGGAGACAATGACTACGATCATTGACCAGTATGGTCACTGCTAAGGGGGAAAGCAATGGCAAACTAACTTCTTTACAGATGCCTAGAAAATCATGTTTCGTCAAATCCTTGACTCTGGTGAGATGGCGAAACATGACTGCCCATGCTTTTTGGCATGGCACATGATGATGGTGACAGAATGTGGATGAAAAATAACAGATCCAGTGTGCACGGTACACAAGTTATAAATCCTGCAGCTGTTAACATTGGAGTGAGTAAGTCTTGCGACCACTGATCTGGCAACATGTAAAGAATTAGGATTTAATTAAAAGCTGCCCACAAAATATTTAGTGTTTGTGAATTGTAGTAAACATAACATACATTGGGATTCTCACTGGTGCTACGAGGTTAGTGCAATGACCTGCGATTTCTCTTGCGTAATCTGAAGAGGAGGTTGGGGTATTAATGGATATTTTCCCAGCAATATAAAGATCCTTAATTTTAATCCACCAATTTAATAAAATCACAAATATTTAATCCTATCCATCAGTATAATAAAATCACAAATGATAACACTAAATGTAATAAAATCACAAAGACCCACTCCAATCCATCAATCTAATAAAATCACAACCACTTGATTCTAACCATAAATGTAATAAAATCACAAATAATAATGTAATAAAATGACACAATCTTAATCCAATCCATCAATCATACAATCACAAATACTTAATCTAATCCACTAATATAATAAAATTATAAATGCTTAACCCAAGCTGACAAGAGCCAAGTAACTTATGTCAAGTGTGGAGCACAAAATAATCAGGTTGAATGCATCGATTAACACAGGAGTTGAAAAAAGACACACAAAATGCGATAGTCAGAGAACCATGAAAGAACATCACAGATGAAAAAGCCAGAGCCTGTGATGGCAAAGTAACATTGCTGCCAGATTATAGAAGTTGTTTTAGAGATATCATTTTAGAGTATTATTTTAACGAGCAAAAACATGATTCTGAATTGCATTCCTGGCTTGATGTGTAATTATAAAATGTGAAACCTTTCAGTCTTCTGTGCAGTGTCAGTCTTCTGGGCAGTGCTTTTGTAGTTCAGTGTATTGTTAGCGGTTTTAAAATGTGGAAGAAAGCGAAGGCCTTTATGAAATTTGGGCAGTAACTATGACAATGAGCAAGAACCCCTAGACAAGATGTAAATAAATGAGCATGCATAGCTCGATGTAGAGTGGAGGACTTAGATTCCATATTAATTGAAAAGCAAAAACTTAACTGAGGTAAAATTCACGACCCCCGACATGTGGAGGGGCTCGTCCAGGATTTGAACCTAGAACCATGAATCTAATAAACTTACAAATATTTAATCTAATGCATGAATTTAATCAAAACACAAATGCTTAATCTGATCTATTAATCTAAAAAAAAAAATTTTTTAAATTACAAATACTTAATCCAATCCATCAATCTAATAAAAACACAATGATCAATGGGTTGCACTGCAGTAAATCTGTAAAAATATAATGAATAAATAAAAATAAAATGAAAAGTGGAAATGGTTAGCCTCACAAGAATACAATCCCAATGGTCACTGCAGCTAGAAAGCCTTCACCAGCACACACAAATCTAAAAGACACTAACACAAGCTGATCTAGCGACCTCAGTTTGATTGTTTTGCTCTAGGTTTGGAAGATTTCAGGGCTTCAGTTTGGTCACATTCTTGCAATTCTGTTAATGTAGTTATATCAATGTCTTTTTTTATTTTTGTGCCCTGATGAAGAATTTTTAGCCGCAATATCCATTTGGTCACTTATTATTGTGTTCTTGTAAAACTCACCCATTGCACTTTCTGTTTCTGTTGATTTACTCATGTGTACAGATTTATTGCATTTTAACCAATTTGAAAATTGGTTATAGTCCATGCCGAGTGGCATTCGTGATCATATCTGTCCACAGCCTCCTGTCAAATGTGCTGCCAATCTTCTTGTAGGCCATGCCGTGTAGCATTGGTGATCATGTCTGTTCGCAGCCATGTGTTACTAGTGCTGCCAATAATTTCTGATACCGATGTTCTTCCAGGCTGTCCAGCATGTTCTCTTGGTCTCCTACTACTTCTCTTTCCCTCCAACTTTCCCACTGTAATGACATGCTCCAGCTTACCCCTTCTCATGACATGCCCAAACAATGTGGTTTGTGTTCTTCTGATGTGAGTAACCAGTTATCTTTGTGAGTTCATTTCTTTCAAGATATCTTCATTGCTCTATCCATCCATGGTGTTCTTATCAATCTTCTGTAAAACACAACTCTGTAGCTTCCACATAATTCCTTCTCTGTCTATTAATTGTCCATGATTCACTTCCACACATCAGGATTGGTACAATATAGCTTATAAGAACTCTTTTTCTCACAGTGATTGACAAAAAATAAACTGAAAATAATATTCTTCATCATGTGCAATGCTGCCTTTGCTTGTGCTATTCTACATCAACTTCCTTACCACATCTTTAGTCTGTTGTTATTAAGGTACCCAAACATTTAAATACATTGACTTTGTTTCACATTGGTTCTTTTCACTTTGATGTTCACTAGTGTATACACTTTGTGTTGTACAGACTAAGTTATTGTTGGTTAAATGACAAGTACTTCTGAGGCCACAGACAGGATGATACACAAAATCTCAAACTGTGCTGAAATATCTCGTAGAAAATAACCTAATATTGTACGGCACTGCTCGTTGTCCTGCGAGAATTTATGTAAAAAATATATTTTGGTGTCTTTCTGAGCAGAGTAATATTTATGGCATCTTTCTGTGACCAATAAAACATTTCTGACATCTTTCTATGGATAATAAAATATTTCTGGCTTTTTTCTATAAGGATAAAGCATTTTTCTGGCATTTTTAAAATAATGGTAAAACATTACTGGCATCTTTCTTTCCACGGTAAAACATTTCTAGCTTTTTTTTCTATAAATTGTAAAACATTTCTAGCATCTTTCTGTCAACAGCAAAACATTTCTGGCTTTTTTTTTTTTCTACAAATGGTAAAAAATTACTGGGATCTTTCTACCAATCAAAAACATGTTAGCATCTTTCTAGTAACATTAAAACATTTGTGGCTTCTTTCTGTAACAGTGAAACACTTCTGGCATCTTTCTGCCAACAGTAAAAAACATTTATGGCTTCTTTCTATCAAAAATAAAACATTTCTGGCATCATTCTAGCAACAGTACAACATTTCTGGCATCTTCCTACCATCAGTAAAATAGTTCCTTTCTATGGTAAACTGTGTTGTATTTTTCCATCTGTCATCAATAAAATATGAAATCTTATGTCAACCATGAAATGGTGGAAGCTACACTACGAAGGGAGACCAAAGTGAATTAACCATGTGACAGTGTGAAGAAGACCAAAGAAAATTAAGCCCTGCATGGAATTAAAACATACCAAGAAATAGAAAAGGTGTTCAGCTGTTGTAATACTATTGTCTAATGGGAACATACTCCCAAAACAAATTAAAATCATATTTAAGGTTGAGAATGCATTCATCACTCATCAAACTCCATATGCTCCTGAGTGGTCCAACATGGTGTATAGGCAGATAGACAGGTAAGACCTTGTCTCCAGACACAGTTTACTAGTGCATTTCCCCCATGTTTAGACTTACCGGACTCAGTTTTGTTGTCCAGCTACTGAGTTGAGTACCTAGTGCGACACTGAGCTGTGAATTTCTTCTAGAATGTTCTGTTTGTGTCCACGGTGGCTATGTTGTAAAGTGCAGATTCAGAAAATGGTGGATAGCTACTTGCCGGCACTCTGGCGGCTACCTTCTTCAATAATGCATGTGGGGGACTTCTTGTGTTTGTTCAGACTTCTGTTTTCTTCCACAATGAACTGCATATTCAAGTGAAGCACTGCTTGATGTGAGTGCTCTGGTGATCTGGTTTTGTCAAAGCTGTTGCTTCCTTCATGTGTTCACACAGGACACATGGTGAGCATTTCCTGTGGCTTTCGCTGGCACAGGAATGGAGCAATTATGGGGCCACCCTTTGCTATGAAGTTGGAACCATACATCTACTACTACAACTTCAATGGCATGTGTGACCATGTAACATAATTGCTTCAACACACTAGCTGTAAAACTGGCACCAGGCTTAACTTTAAGATGGGGGAAAGGTAAAGATACCAAGGAAGGGAACTGGCTAACCCACCTCATAAACCCATAACTGTCAAAAAAACTGTCATTTACTGCCAATATAGTACCTTGCGGTGTATGGGGGGGGGGGGGGGGGGTCTTTGAGCCTGAGGAATTATGGCCGCCTGGCTAGTGCAGTCGCCGCGAACTGTGCAGGTTAAGATTTTCTTTTTGCCCCCGACAGAAAAAATCCCACGCCTTACCGAGATTCGAACCCGGGTCTCCCGAAGGAGAATCCGGTGTTCTAGCCATTCGGCCAGCCTCTCCTCATTCCTAACTTAATATCTGCTAAATCAGTAGTGTTTCATGTCCCTTTGTCAATATTTGACATGAGGTTGTATATACTTTTCATCTGAATTTCACAACCAATCAATTTAAAATAAAGATATAGTGAATAAGGAAGAAAACAGAACATCTCAATTAATAAACATCTAATCTAACGTATGCTAGCCCAATAGTATTTCACATCAATTTGTCAATATGTGATAACTTATACTTTTCTTTTTTCAACTCCAGAACCAATAAATTTAAAGAAACGAACGTGAGATCAGTAAATAATATTTACAATCAATAAAACGTAACATTTACAAATAAATAAAGTAACAATGATTTCAAAATGAGCTAACATTCCAGAAACAAGAACGGAGGACTAGTGTAACAAATTGAGGTCAGGAGAGGATAGCTCTAGGGCGGCGCTGTGACCAGATGTGGTTGTCTAGGGAGGCGATTCGCTGGTGGTTCTTCCTGTGCCACAGCTTCAGCTTGTCTTCACACACGCTGGACATGGCCTGAGATATGCGATGGAAAGAATTACTATGTGGTCATAACAGGAGATTACTGAGAGGAGAAAGAAGACAGAGGAGCTTTTGTAACCCCAGGAAATATGTGGAAGTTACAAGAAACAAAAGTTAGAATGTTCTAACATTAAATCAGTAATACTGTAAGCATGAGAAACATGGAGAACAAAGGAAACAATTACAAATAAATTAGAAACAAGTACTACTTGATGCTTGCACATTCATTCATGCATTCAATAGCATGTCCTATTCAGAACTTTGCTCCCATAACAACCTTACGGAAAACTTCTCGGTCATAAGCAAGATGTTCCACGTCTGATACACCCATCTGGAAATCATCTGCCGCATCCTGCACCCATCTTCTCTTTGGCCTTCCTCTTCTTCTCTTCCCGGGCATATACTCCTCCATGAATGTCCTCTCCAAACTTTCATGACGTTTCAAGTGACCAAAATATTTCAATTTTCTTAGTTTTATTGTCCTTAGTAGCCAACCTTCTTCAATATTCAGATCTTGTTGTATGGATTAATTTATGCTTGCGCGTAACAGAAGGAATAAAATGATGTAACAAAATCACCAATGGAGAGAACTAGACAAATACCAATGAAGTAAGTGGTGAAGAAAAGACGCTGGCGTTGGATAGGCTGAGAACAGAATAGCTAGAGCAACCTTAGTTTGGAATTCACATGGCAAAATAAACAGAGGAAGACATACAAAACTCATGGAGAAAAGATGAAATATAAGTCAACAATATGGACACTGCTACATTGGACAGCTGAGCAGCGCATAAATGCCTTTAAATATAAATGCTACAGACGGGTTCTAAGAATATCTTGGATACAGAAAATAACAAATGCATCCAAACAACAAGAGCTGAATACTGAAGAAGGTTGGCTACTAAAGATGATAAAATAAAATAAAAGTGAAATATTTTGGTCACTTGAAACATCACAAAAGTTTGGAGAGAACAATAATGGAGGGATATATGCCTGGGAAGAGAGGAATAGGAAGGCCAAAGAAAAGATGAGTGCAGGATGTGGCATTTTCATGAATTAATGACAAGATTTATGAGGGGTAAGAACTATCATAATGTAATGAGAGAATATTTTTATAACTTTATCACATACAGATTAATGCAAGGATAAACTATTGAAATTTAATGAGAGAAAATTAATTTGACTTATTAATGACTTAATAATAGTTCAACCATCACAAGTTAACAAAGAAGAATAATGAAAACAGATATTACTTAACAGGGGGAAAAAAATTGATGAGAACCATGAATTAAAGAGAGAAGAAATTACTGAAGAGTTAATGAGATGATGACTATTGAGAGAGAGAAAAATTACCACAATATAATTCATTCATTCATTCAGTAGCATGTCCTTTGCAGAAACTTGCTCCCATAACAACCTTCCAGAAAACTTCTCGATCATAAGCAAGATGTCCCGCGTCCGATACACCTATCTGGAGATCATCTGCCACATCCTGCACTCATCTTCTCTTTGGCCTTACTTCCTCTCTTCCCAGGCATATACCCCTCCATTATTGTTCTCTCCAAACTTTCGTGACGTTTCAAGTGACCAGAATATTTCAATTTTCTTTGTTTTATCATCTTTAGTAGCCAACCTTCTTCAATATTCAGTTCTTGTTGTATGGATGCATTCGTTCTTTCCTGTATCCAAGATATTTCTTAGAACACGTCTATAATATTTATTTTCAAAGGCATCTATGCACTGCTCAGCTTGTTTAGTAAGTGTCCAGGTCTCTCAGGTGTATGTTGCAATGGAAAATTGGCTCTTAAAAATCTTGTTTGTAGGTCTAATTGTCCCACTCCACAATTGATTCAGTTTTAGTTTCTGCATTGATTATATCAGCTTTGTCCATCTTTATTCCCGAGTGTACTGACACATTATTTTCCAATTTGTCTGCGCATTTATTACCTATCACTCTGGCATGTCTGGATGTGCACATCCATAATAAATAAAAGCAAGAGAGAACACATACTACCCAATTCTCCTCCCCCCCCCCCCCAAAAAAAAAAAATATTTTAAACCCCTTCCCAATGACAACTCACAGGGTTCTTCTGAAAGAATTGCAATCATTAATCAGATGGCGGAGTCTGAAATGAACTCGCAATCTTTGTAGTGTGAAGCAGGTAGATTATCCAATTTTCCCGAGGAAACCCAGAAAATACATTCATAACAATGTGGATAGCAATTTCATGCCTCTCAAGCTTCAAACATATACAAACTAAAGCACTCTCCAAACATACAAAGCAAACCTCTAATTTCAGGGCCCTCTCCTTGTCTAGCGGCTCGCGTCGATGAACTATCTCGTGGAGATCAGCCAGAGCCCGGAGATCAAAGTAATACTTGGCGTAGACGCTGGACGGAACATTAATGTTGAACTGTAGTAGCTCCAACACGTGTCTCTCCAGCTCGTTCCTGTGGAAGGAGTAGGGAATACAGACAAAGGGGTGACAACATGCCATAACTAGAGCAGTCATTAACTGGTGCTCGCATGGTTCCTGTGGAAGGAGTAGGGAATACAGACAAAGGGGTGACAACATGCCATAACTAGAGCAGTCATTAACTGGTGCTTGCATGATTCCTGTAAAAGGAGCAGGGAATACAGACAAAGGGGTGACAACATGCCATAACTAGAGCACTCATTAACTGGTGCTCACATGGTTCCTGTGAAAGGAGCAGGGAATACAGACAAAGGGGTGACAACATGCCATAACTAGAGCACTCATTAACTGGTGCTCACATGGTTCCTGTGAAAGGAGCAGGGAATACAGACAAAGGGGTGACAACATGCCATAACTAGAGCACTCATTAACTGGTGCTTGCATGGTTCCTGTGGAAGGAGCAGGGAATACAGACAAAGGGGTGACAACATGCCATAACTAGAGCAGTCATTAACTGGTGCTTGCATGGTTCCTGTGGAAGGAGTAGGGAATACAGACAAAGGGGTGACAACATGCCATAACTAGAGCAGTCATTAACTGGTGCTCGCATGGTTCCTGTAGAAGGAGTAGGGAATACAGACAAAGGGGTGACAACATGCCATAACTAGAGCAGTCATTAACTGGTGCTCACATGGTTCCTGTGAAAGGAGCAGGGAATACAGACAAAGGGGTGACAACATGCCATAACTAGAGCAGTCATTAACTGGTGCTTGCATGGTTCCTGTGGAAGGAGCAGGGAATACAGACAAAGGGGTGACAAAATGCCATAACTAGAGCAGTCATTAACTGGTGCTTGCATGGTTCCTGTGAAAGGAGCAGGGAATACAGACAAAGGGGTGACAACATGCCATAACTAGAGCAGTCATTAACTGGTGCTTGAATGGTTCCTGTGGAAGGAGCAGGGAATACAGACAAAGGGGTGACAACATGCCATAACTAGAGCAATCATTAACTGGTGCTTGCATGGTTCCTGTGAAAGGAGCAGGGAATACAGACAAAGGGGTGACAACATGCCATAACTAGAGCAGTCATTAACTGGTGCTTGCATGGTTCCTGTGGAAGGAGCAGGGAATACAGACAAAGGGGTGACAACATGCCATAACTAGAGCAGTCATTAACTGGTGCTCGCACGATTCCTGTGGAAGCCGCAGGGAATACAGACAAAGGGGTGACAACATGCCATAACTAGAGCAATCATTAACTGGTGCTCGCATGGTTCCTGTGGAAGGAGCAGGGAATACAGACAAAGGGGTGACAACATGCCATAACTAGAGCAGTCATAAATGGTGCTCGCATGGTTCCTGTGGAAGGAGCAGGGTATACAGACAAAGGGGTGACAACATGCCATAACTAGAGCAGTCATTAACTGGTGCTTGCATGGTTCCTGTGGAAGGAGCAGGGAATACAGACAAAGGGGTGACAACATGCCATAACTAGAGCAGTCATTAACTGGTGCTTGCATGGTTCCTGTGAAAGGAGCAGGGAATACAAAGGGGTGACAACATGCCATAACTAGAGCAGTCATTAACTGGTGCTTGCATGGTTCCTGTGAAAGGAGCAGGGAATACAAAGGGGTGACAACATGCCATAACTAGAGCAGTCATTAACTGGTGCTTGCATGGTTCCTGTGAAAGGAGCAGGGAATACAAAGGGGTGACAACATGCCATAACTAGAGCAGTCATTAACTGGTGCTTGCATGGTTCCTGTGAAAGGAGCAGGGAATACAGACAAAGGGGTGACAACATGCCATAACTAGAGCAGTCATTAACTGGTGCTTGCATGGTTCCTGTGAAAGGAGCAGGGAATACAGACAAAGGGGTGACAACATGCCATAACTAGAGCAGTCATTAACTGGTGCTTGCATGGTTCCTGTGAAAGGAGCAGGGAATACAGACAAAGGGGTGACAACATGCCATAACTAGAGCAGTCATTAACTGGTGCTTGCATGGTTCCTGTGAAAGGAGCAGGGAATACAGACAAAGGGGTGACAACATGCCATAACTAGAGCAGTCATTAACTGGTGCTTGCATGGTTCCTGTGAAAGGAGCAGGGAATACAAAGGGGTGACAACATGCCATAACTAGAGCAGTCATTAACTGGTGCTTGCATGGTTCCTGTGAAAGGAGCAGGGAATACAAAGGGGTGACAAAATGCCATAACTAGAGCAGTCATTAACTGGTGCTTGCATGGTTCCTGTGAAAGGAGCAGGGAATACAGACAAAGGGGTGACAACATGCCATAACTAGAGCAGTCATTAACTGGTGCTTGCATGGTTCCTGTGAAAGGAGCAGGGAATACAGACAAAGGGGTGACAACATGCCATAACTAGAGCAGTCATTAACTGGTGCTCACATGGTTCCTGTGGAAGGAGCAGAGAATACAGACAAAGGGGTGACAACATGCCATAACTAGAGCAGTCATTAACTGGTGCTCACATGGTTCCTGTGGAAGGAGCAGGGAATACAGACAAAGGGGTGACAACATGCCATAACTAGAGCAGTCATTAACTGGTGCTTGCATGGTTCCTGTGAAAGGAGCAGGGAATACAGACAAAGGGGTGACAACATGCCATAACTAGAGCAGTCATTAACTGGTGCTTGCATGGTTCCTGTGAAAGGAGCAGGGAATACATACAAAGGGGTGACAATATGCCATAACTAGAGCAGTCATTAACTGGTGCTTGCATGGTTCCTGTGAAAGGAGCAGGGAATACAGACAAAGAGGTGACAATACGCCATAACTAGAGCAGTCATTAACTGGTGCTTGCATGGTTCCTATGGAAGGAGCAGGGCATACAGACAAAGGGGTGACAAAATGCCATAATTAGCGCAGTCATTAACTGGTGCTCGCACGGTTCCGTCGCCCAATTACTGAGTGTTGTATGGAAGTGAGTGGAGTGACACTGTCAGCTGTGGATTTTGTGTGGAGTGCTTTTACATCTGCCCATAGTTTTCTGTATTTTGAACTGCATGTTCAGAAAAAAAGTGGATGATCAATTGCTCAACTAGCTGGTTTTGCATTTGCAGTAATGTGTGTGCAACTGCTGATTTTCTAGTGACTGCTGCTTCCATCGAAGATGAACTGTAATTTTTGTGGCAGAATGTTAAGTTCGCATTCTGGCAACAGCCTTATGCATTTATTTCTGTGCGGGCTGTTGGTTTATCGGGACTGCTGTCTGTTCCACTTTCCGGATGGGACAGTGAGGAGCACTTTGTATGATATTCACAGGCACAGGAGCGCAGCATCATGGAGCGACACTTTGCTGTGAAGTTGGAACCGCAACTAACAACTAATGGTGCCTGCAAAGAATAGAAGGACTAAAATGATATGACAGATTCATTAATGTGGAGTTTATTGAGAGATGGCGGGGAAGAAGAAACTATAAGTAGCGGGACATTATCAAGCGATGGGGGGGAAGAAGAAACTATATGTTGTGGGACATTATCAAGCGATAGGGGGGAACAAGAAACTATAAGTAGCAGGACATCATCAAGAGATGGAGGGGAAGAAGAAACTATAAGTAGCTGGACATTATCAAGAGATGGGGGAACAAGAAACTATAAGTAGCGGGACATCATCGATAGATGGAGGGAACAAGAAACTATAAGTAGTGGGACATTATCAAGGGAGGGAGGGAACAAGAAACTATAAGTAGCGAGACATTATCAAGAGATGGAGGGAACAAGAAACTATAAGTAGTGGGACATCTTCAAGAGATGGAGGGGAAGAAGAAACTATAAGCGGTGGGATTTAATCAAGAGATGGGGGGGGGGGGAGAGAAGAAACTATACGTAGCAGGACATCATCAAGAGATGGAGGGAATAAGAAATTATAAGTAGTGTTCACCATTACCACCACCATCACCACCACCACTACCATCATCACAACCACCACTACTAACATCGACCATCACCACTACCATCATCACCACAACCAACACTACTAACATCACCATCACCATCATCACCACAACCAATACTACTAACATCACCATCATCACCACAACCAATACTACTAACATCACCATCATCACCACAACTACTAACACAACCATCATCACCACCATCATCACCACCACCACTACCACCAACACTACTAACATCACATCACCACCACTATTACCACCACCACCACCACCACAACTTACATATCATCCACTTGAATATCCTTCAGGATCTGGCAGAAGTCCACATTCCACACGGCCTGGTCATCCCAGACTTTGGAGGCCAGGATGATGGCACCAAGCACCATGCGCTTCCAGTTGCCGGGGTTAATGTCCAGCTCGGAATACGTCAGCAGCCGCTCCAGGTACACCTACAGAAATCACAGCCACATTAGCATCAATGCTGTCGTTAACGAACCTCAACATTAATAGTCTTAACCTGACCTTGACATCACTGACCTTGACACCAACATTGCCTTAACCTGACCTTGATATCAACACTGATTTAACCTCACATTGACATCACCTGACCTTGACAGCAACATTGCCTTAACCTGACCTTGTCAGCAACATTGCCTTAACCTGATCTTGATGTCAACATTACTTAATTTGACTTTGAAATCATACAGAGAACACTCATCACACACCAAAAAAAAAGAGAAAAGATAGCACATTCATCACACATCAGACAAGACAGCACACTCATCCCACATCAGACAACACATCACGGATCAGACAAGATATCACACATCAGACAAGACAGCCCATATCAGACAAGAGAGCACATTAATCAAACATCAGACAAGAGAGCACACTAATCACACATCAGACAAGAGAGCACACTAGTCACACATTAGACAAGAGAGCACACTAATCACACATCAGACAAGAGAGCACATTAGTCACACATCAGACAAGAGAGCACACTAGTCACACATCAGACAAGAGAGTACACTAATCATACATCAGAAAACAGAGCACACAAATCACACACCAGACAAGAGAGCACACTAATCACACATCAGAAAACAGAGCACACTAATCACACACCAGACAAGAGAGCACACTAGTCACATACAAGACAAGAGAGCACACTAATCACACATCAGACAAGAGAGCACACTAGTCACATATCAGACAAGAGAGCACACTAGTCACACATCAGACATGAGAGCACACTAGTCACACATCAGACAAGAGAGCACACTAGTCACACATCAGACAAGAGAGCACACTAGTCACACATCAGAAAACAGAGCACTCGAGTCACATATCATACAAGAGAGCACACTAGTCACATATCAGACAAGAGAGCACACTAGTCACATATCATACAAGAGAGCACACTAGTCACATATCAGACAAGAGAGCACACTATTCACATATCAGACAAGAGAGCACACTAGTCACATATCAGACAAGAGAGCACATTAGTCACACATCAGACAAGACAGCATACTTATCACACAAGACAGAACACTCATCACACATCACTCAAGACAGCACACTCATCACACAAGACAGAACACTCGTCACATATCAGACAAGACATCTCTCATCACACACCAGACCGTGTGTTGCCGGGGCCCATAAGGGAAGCAAAGAATAGCAACACTGCAGCCTACCACGCATGTCGTAAGAGGCGACTAAGGAGGCTTGATGGTTCCGTCGCCCTGCTACTGAGTGAGTGCATGGTGTGACACTGTGAGCTGTGAGTTTCGTGTGAAATGCTTTTGAATCTGCCCGAAGTTTTTTGGAACGTGACTGCATGTTCGGAGCGATGGCAGATGGCTATGTCCCAGAGTTGACCGGTGTTTGCCTTATGCAGAAATGCGTGGCTGCTGGGCTTCTGGTTGACTGCCACTACCTTCAACGATGAGCTGTATTTCGTGGACTGTGTGGGTGAACATCTATGAAACATCCAGATGGGAAAATGACTGCAGATTCCATCAGAAATGAACTGGGTGTTTTGTGGGGGATTATTGTGTTGACATTCTGGCGGCAGCATTATGCACAGTGTATCTGTGCGGGCTGTTGTTTGTTGAGACTCCTGTCTTTTCCACTTTTCACATTGGGCAGTGGGGAACATTTTGTATGATATTCACTGGCACAGGAACGGAGCATAATGGGGACGACCCGTTGCTGTGAAGTTGGAACTGCGACTAACTAACTAACTAACACCAGACAAAACAGCACACTTGTCACACATCAAACAAAACAACATAGTCATCACATGTCAGACAAGACATCAACATCACTCTCTCACTTGGGTTATAGCAGTACATTCAGGCCACATTACACAATGTAGTACACTCACCAGCCTACATAAACACACTCGACTCACACAAAGGTGTGCACACACACACACACAGACCCTAGGGATACACTTCCACAAAAAGACACTCACCAGGGCGACGATCGCACACTCGGAAGTGAGTTGAGCTGCGTGAAACAAGTTGCGGATAAACCGGTAAACTATCTTGTGTTCCGGATCCCGCTTTTGGTAATCATCCGGGACGGGGTCTTTCTGAAAAGAACACACAAAAACAAAGATAAGATTTTAGCCAAAACTGTATTATAGTTTGGTTGAATTTCACTATTAGCTACCGGACGCTGATGCATATGCTGGGGGGAGGATCTGAGCACCTATGGACATGTCCGGAATGCAATGAAGACACCCCAACTGATAACTGATAACTAAAAGACTCAATTTGTCATGTATATGTCATTGTAAAATTAAGTCAATGCATTTAAGTATTTGGGTACTTTAATAACAGCAGAACAAGAATTGCCATTGTGAATGTAGCCTTTTGCAAGATGAAAAACATATTGACCAATAAAAAGATATCAATTGAAACGAGAAAAAGAGTGTTGAAGTGCTAAATAGAACCTGTACGTTTGTATAGATGTGAAGCGTGGACAATGAGCAGTCAAGCTGAAAAACATCTGATGGCTGTGGAAATGTGGTTTCTGAGGAAAATGGCAAAGAATACCATGGGCAGAGTGAAAAACAAATGAACGAGTCCTTCAAGAAACAAATGAAGATCATAAACTGATTTAGAGTCATTAGACGCAGACAGTCAAAATTTTTTTGACATGTTATGAGAAGAAATGAATTGGAGAACCTGGTGACAACTGGCAAGATTGAAGGGAAGAGACCAAGGGGAAGACCGAGAAATAAATATTTGGATGGCTTGGCCACGTGGCATGGTCGAGACAGGAACACAGAGTTGATCCACGACTCTGGTGATCGAGTGAGATGGCAAAACATGACCGCCCACACTTATCGGCATGGCACATGATGGATAATTGTTGATATTGTTCTAAGACCGATAATGCTAGCCCCACAGAGATATAATACTTAATAAGAATTCATTCTGTTTACACAGTAATGGCTGGAATCACCTAAGAGGTTCCAGCCATTGCTATGTAAACACAAGGACTTCCTGTTAAGTGTTAAACTTCCGTGGGGGATAACGTACTTGACCTTATAACAATATCAACGACTATGTAATTAGTATCTCAGCCAAAGTATTATTTCTGTATCCACTTCATCTGATACATAACTCAGTAAATGTAACATGACGAGATGCAGCAAAATATGCCGGGCAAGAAATCATGTTGTTTATGCCGTCTTGTGTTTAAACATTGTGATGACTAGGAGGACCAGCAATGGAAGAGACAGGGGAAGGCTAAGAGAAATGATGCTGGATGATCTGGGATGGAGGCCTGGAGAGATGCCATCAGCTGAACTGAACCAGAACACCAGTGATGAAGATCTATGGATCAGCAAAAGAAGAGACAGGGGAAGACTAAGAGAAATGATGCTGGATAACCTGGGATGGAGGCCTGGAGGGATGCCATCAGCTGAACTGAACCAGAACACCAGTGATGAAGATCTATGGATCAGCGATGGAAGAGCCAGGGGCAGACTAAGAGAAATGATGCTGGATGATCTGGGATGGAGACTTGGAGCAAGGCATCAACTGAACTGAACCAGAACACCAGTGATGAAGATCTGTGGATCAGCAAAAGAAGAGGCAGGGGAAGAGGGGAAGACTAAGAGAAATGATGCCAGATGGAGGTATGGAGTGAGGCATCAATTGAACTGAATCAGAACACCAGTGATGAAGAAATTATGCTGGATGACCTAGGATGGAGGCCTGGAGTGAGGCATCAATTGAACTGAATCAGATCACCAGTGATGAAGAAATGATGCTGGATGACCTAGGATGGAGGCCTGGAGGGATGCCATCAATTGAACTGAATTAGATCACCAGTGATGAAGATCTGTAGCAACACATGGTCTCTAAATTCATCCCAGACTTTTCGCTATGGAGAGGTATTGCCAAGTAGTAGCACAGAGCATGTGACGTAAAAGAAAGAGGGAGCAAAACTCCCGAACCAAAACGTACATAAAACTAGGCGCTCGGCGTCGAACGGAGATCACGTCAGAATTGTTGTCAATAACAACAGACATTCAGATCACAGAGCTCCAACAGAGAAGCAGCACGTTGAAGTTGTCTCAAATTTAGACACATATTGATTGGCAGGACAATCGTACTCATGGCCAACATTTAGTAGCAAAGAGGACCAGAATAAGATGGCATCTTGCAGATCAGGATAATTATTTTGGACAGATGCAGAATATAAGAATGAGACGACTTAGAATGTCACAGCAGAAGGACACTTTGGCGACCTTACGGAGGACAGAAGGACGGCGGTACGATTTTGATAGTTGTCAGTGACTAGCATAGTCAACGATTGATTAGTCTTATTTAATATTATCATGACCGGTCTAAATCTGTTCTGAATTTTAATCATATGTTTGATGCATGCAGCACGACAATGAGGGCAAATAAACTTGGCCTCATCAAATAGTTTACCGACCTTCGACTCTGTTATTGCTGTTCAGTTCATTGCTGGATTATTTCTGCAACCCTGGTATTAATTGAGCCTATTTGTTATAATTATGCAAGTTACATCTCAGCAGGTATAACTCCATTAGACAAACTATCGTCTGTCAAGATGGTAAGGTGCCAGACAGACTGTTATGTCATTTGATGTGACCAAAGCACCATGTCTTTCTTGTGTTTATTTCTTTCACAAAAACAAAAACACCGTACCGAAAGAGGATGAATTTTTTCATCAAAGATTAGCAGCACATTAGGTTCCAGATCTGCCAATCTCTTCTCCTTCTCCGGATCGCATGGAGCTCGGTTCCGAATATGCAAATAGATTGCCAGGGCAACTGTTTTGATTGTGGTCTTGAGGTTGGGTTGAGAAACAGTGGAGTCATCTATGTAGATTGTGGAGCAGGAGCTGAATTTACGAATGTGGCCGAATTCGTCTATCTGCAAAAAAATTAAAATCTGATTCAGATTAATAAGGAAAGGAATGGTATAATCTATTTCGTGTTGTGAGGGGTCGATCGGGTTTTGGTGTCTGAGGATCGTCTCAATGTCATTTGGGGGTCTTAAGTCCTCCAATCTTTTCTGAGCTTTCCAGACTCGTTTATTTAATGTTGCCTAAGCTGAATGTAATAGTTATTGTAGCTATTCCTCTTCATTCTGAAACTACTAACAGCACGTTGAACCACGAAAGCACTGCACAGAACAATGAACAGTTTCATATCCTTTAACTGATTGTTTCACTTAATCAATCGGAATGCAAGACACAGTCATGTCCTCTCCTTCAAATAATATTTTAAAATCATATAACCTCTGACTGACTGACTGACACCTTGCTGTCTTGACAGACAATAGTTTGTAAAATGGAGTTATACCTCATCATAACACAAAGACTGGGCTGAATTTCGCCTCTATATAACAAAATTATCGGTCTCCCTGGCCTAGGAGTTAACGTCTTTCTCCGTAATCCCGTATATTCTAGTGAGTAACGTAACCTGTGCGAGAATCAGTAGCGGTTCTAGCCGCGTTGGTAACTTACGGGGTATGTGAGCCGGTTGTTCAGAAAACAACGGCAAACTCATTCATTCATTCAGTAGCATGTCCTTTGCAGAACCTCGCTCCCATAACAACCTTCCGGAAAACTTCTCGATCACAAGCAAGATGTCCCGCGTCTGATACACCCATCTGGAGATCATCCGCCACATCCTGTCACCAGTGCTATTCAACGTGTATACGGTGCCGATCACTGAACAACAGTTGGACGGGAGGGGTAGGACTCTGTCATTTGCTGACGACATTCTCGTGTATCAACAGGGTCGAGATAGACAGGCAGTTGCCAATGATATGCAGGGCGAACTAGATCGAATTTCCTCATGGTGTGCTGATGCCGATGCCCTTGTCAACCCTGCAAAGGCATCAGTTACATGGTTCTCCCTAAACAACTATATTGTGAACACAGACCTGGCGGCAGTAAGAATGGATGGGAGCATTTTGAATAGAACCCAGTCAATGACATATCTTGGCATGAGGCTTGATCGTAGCCTGTCGTGTCCTTCAGAGATCATGTCGATTATGTCATAACGAAAGCTCGAAAAGGTTTGTCAGCAATGAGAGTCATGGCAACTGCCAATATCGAGCAAAGACTGCTAATACTTCTGTTCCAAGGACTTGTGCTTTCACGCATCGAGTATGCCATGGCCATCCTCACTGTCAGCCCTACACAGATTGGAAGACTTGAAAAGGTACAAAACAAAGCCATGCGCATCATTTTGGGCTGCACGAGAGACACCAGCTGTGTACCAATGAGATACCTCCTTGACTTCCCGACAATGGAACGCAGGATCAAGATCTGGAGAGCTCGTTCATACTTAAAAATAAGTGCAGATGAGCAGGACCCTCTGCATGACGCTATATTCAGAGAAAAGGGTGACAGGCTAAAGAGGGGCAAATCATGGATGGGTCGGGCGGAAGATGCCGTCAGACAGTATCAACCCCGGCAAGGAATGGATGCCGCTGCCTCCAGCTTTTAAGTCCACTTTCTCCTGCAATATCCCACTCGACAGACGGTGCAGAGAGCAGAACCCTGTCGCTGTCAATGCAGAGGTCAAAGCGCTCATCTATGAACACTCAGATAGCCCCCGAAGTGCTCATCTATACAGATGGATCTGTTGTAAAGCAGCAGAGAAGTGCGTGGGCATTTACAGCCCGTTCAGCGGGCCGAACCGTGGTGCCCACTCTATGACCACGAGCAGCATAACGATGGAGGTGATGGCAGTTACACAGGCTTTTATATGGCTGGAATCACAGCAATATACCAATGTGTGTGTACTAAGTGATTCAATTAGCATGATTTAGAAGGTCGAAGCTAGATCTGTACGTAGACAGTGGACTGAGTCGCTGCAGAAGTCTGTTGTCCGTAAAGTCACCTTCATCTTTGTCTCGGGACATGCAGGAGTCAAGGGAAATGAACAAACTGATAAACTGGCTGGCTCTGCACCCCCTGTAGATGGCCAGCCCATGGATCGTGCCGATGTTATTAATGTCCTTAAAAATTATGGCGAGAACAGAGGACTTTGACGTCAGTTAATCCACATCGCTGTCCAGGATGAAAGACTTGGAAGTAAGAATCGGCACAGCCAGACGCGAGAGGTACATCGGGAAAATGAGATGCCTCATCAACCAACACAGAACTGGCACTATTAGCCACCGGACGCTGATGCATATGCTGGGGGAAGGATCTGAGCACCTATGGACCTGTCCGGAGTGCAATGAAGATACCCCAACTGATAACTGTTGTAGTAGTAGTAGCATTTGTTGAAGCAGTAGTAGTAGTAGTAGTTATTTGTTGTAACTGTAGTATTTGTTTTTGGACAGAGGGAATAGTAGAGTCCATGGGAATCTCGATACATTGAAGCCCATACAAGGGCACTTTCCTGCTGTTTATACTTCACCTCAACACTGTAACGCACAAGAGGAACAAGATGAGATGAATAGTATTTGTTGCAGTAGTATTTGTTGCAGTAGTATTTGTTGCAGTAGTATTTGTTGCAGTAGTATTTGTTGCAGTAGTATTTGTTGCAGTAGTATTTGTTGCAGTAGTATTTGTTGCAGTAGTATTTGTTGCAGTAGTATTTGTTGCAGTAGTATTTGTTGCAGTAGTATTTGTTGCAGTAGTATTTGTTGTAGTAGTATTTGTTATGGATTTGTAACTGTTATTATAGTTGTGGCAGCAGCAGAAAAAGAAAACAACAAAAAGGACAGAACTTCAATGGAAGGCAGGATACTGGACACGACTTGAGGCAGTAATTCACAAGGGGCTAACAACAGACAACACAACGGTCTCTGTGGCTAAGGGCTTGCGAACGCGGATTGTGAGCCCGTATACCCGGGTTCGAAACACGGCGATGCTGGTTTTTTTTCGAAAAAAGGTATAGAGGCCAGTCATTCAGAAAGCAATGGCAAACTACTGAACGTAACACTTGCCTAGTACATCAACAGCAGCTGAAAATGCTGATGTTGACTGCAACGTCCCATAAGGGATACGCAACACAATTTTTTTTTTTTTTAACAACAGAAGAGTAAGAGCAGCAGACACTCACATGATGCTTGTGTCCAGAACTTGTAACAATCACCTGACTTCTGCGCCTGGACCTTGTATCTGCAAAAATAACAAATGCACATTTTAAAGCTCCACAGCGGAGCATTTATAACATCAGATGGAAGATGCACAACAGAGATTAAGAGCAGAATAGAGCAAGCAAAAGCTGCATTTCAGAAAATGAAGAGTATCTTATGCAATAAGTCACTATCATTGAATGCAAGAAAGAGAGTGCTGAAGTGCTATATAGAATCTGTTTTGCTGTATGGCCGTGAATATTGGAATGTAAATGAAAAAAACTGGGAAGAACTTGGAAGCAACAGGGTTGTTGTTCCTGAGACTACTGTTGCAAATTCCTTGGACTGCCAAAGTAACTAACAACGAATCCTGAAAGAGGCTAATGAAACTAGAACATTATATACAACAATAAGAAAGAGACAAACAGCTTTCTTTGGTCATGTGATAAGAAGAGAGTCACTGGAGAACATCATGACCACTGGAAAGATCGAGGGGAAGAGAGGCAAAGGCAGACCAAGAGAAATGATGCCGGATGGATTGAGACGGTGGCACGGAGGAATATCAGCAGTAGAGTTGATCCAGAACACCAAAGACCGAGATCTGTGGAGAGACACGAACGCCTATGCATGATGACAGCGAAGACTCAAACCAATCTCCTGAACAAAAGCTTGACCACCCAGACCACTCCAGCAATATTAACCATACAGTCCCCAATCCATGCATGGTTTGGATATTTCTGCTGTCATGATTAATGTTTTAATTGCAGCCTTTGACATCTTAAACATCATCACTTGCATGACTGTTTGAGTAGGGGGTGAATCAGGGTGGATTAGAACAACTGCAATTGTATATATTATGGGTTGGTTGATAAGATTAGGGTGACTTGTAAACACTGAATGAGTGAGATGGGGAAAGTGGGGAATAATGTAAGATGTATAATTGACATGAGATGATTCTGAGACCAGTATTCAGCAAGTACCTCTTGGTGGTCAATTAACTATGGACAAGGGAGATGTGAACTCACGTCTGTGTGACCAGGTGGAGAAGGTGGAGGAACAGATTGAGAACTTGTATGTGGAAAGAATTATATTGCGGGGGATTGCCAGGGGTTCTGGTAGAATCTCAAAACTGAGAGGGAAGACCAGGAGAACTTTCAATCAGATAGCGGTGGGAACGATTAGTAGTGTGACTCTTCGCTGGATGTTGAACGAGGGGATGGAGCGTATATGAGAAGTTCCTGAGCGCAGTTATGGCGGTTCTTAGCTCAACTGAACTCAATCTTGAAATGCTGAAGTTACATATGCAGAATATAGCAGCCCAGCCATGCATGGTAGGGAGAAGGCTGCTATTAAGATCCATATTTTTTAAATTGCGGCCCTTGACTGATAGATCATCACTTGCATTACTGTTTGAGTAGGGGGTGAATATGGGGTTGAACTCAAGTGTATATATCATGGGTTGGATAATGGGACATGGGCGACTTGTAAAATAAAAGATGAGAAACTGGGGGGAAATGTAAGATTGTTATTTGACATACGATGATTGTGGGACCTGTATTCAGCATGTACATCTTGTAATGCTGAAATTACTTATGCAGAATATAGCAGCCCAACTAGCGTTGAGGCCTATTTTTAAGAATGTCAGAGCAATTGTCATTATATAATTTACTATTTGTGAGAGATGTTTTAGAATGGTGTCTGTATGTTTGTCCAATAGAGAAAGGAAGAAATGAATAAAAACAGTTATGTCCGACTCATGCTATTCAAATTAATGAGTTATCATCATCATCATGTGCCATGTTGATAAGCGTGGGCGGTGATGTTTCGCCATATAACTCGATCACAAGAGTCGTGGATCAGTTCAGTGTTCCTGTCTCGACCATGCCATGATGCCAAGCCATCCAGGTATTTACTTCTTTGCCTTCCCCTTGTTCTCTTCCCCACAATCTTGCCAGTTGTCACCAAGTTCTCCAATTTATTTCTTCTCATAACGTGACCTAAAATGTTGGATGTCTGTGTCTAATTTCTCTAATCAGTTTACAATTTTCATTTGTTTCTTGAAGGACTTGGTCATTGGTTTTTTTGTTTGTCCATGATATTCTTTGCATTTTTGTCAGAAACCACATTTCCACAGCCATCATATATTTTTCAGCCTGTTTGCTCATTGTCCACGCTTCACATCCATACAAAAGCACAGGTTCTATGTAGTACCTCAACACTCTTTTTTTCTCAATGCAAATAACATCTTTTTATTGGTCAGTATGTTTTCCATCTTGCAAAAGGCTACTTCACCATGGCGATTCTTGTTAATCTCTTCAAGGCATCTCCCATCAGATGTTATGACTGTTCTGAGATAATTGTACTGATTCATTTGTTTAAGAATATTCCCATTTACTTGTATATTACATTGTGCTATTTCCTAATGACGACCATAATCTGTGTCTTCTTACAATTTAATTCTAACCCTAGTTGTTCAGTGTGTGCAACAACCGCATCTACTAATTGGTGCAGATCGTGCTCATTGTCTGCAATCAAGACTGTATCATCTGCATATCTAATGTTGTTGATGTTTCGTCCCCCAATGATGATTCCTTTAATTTTGTCTACATTTCTGAAAATATTTTCAGTGTACAGAGAAAAAAGATTGGAGACATTACACATCCCTGTCTTACACCTCTCTTAATAGGCTGACATTAACCTACTTCATTACCAATCCTTATGGCAGCTTATTTCTAATATATGTTTTATAAGTCTAATGTCTTTCCCATCAATTTGTAGATCTGCAAGCATATTTATCCTGTTGACATGTCTTACTTTATCGAAAGCCTTTGTGTAGTCAATTTAGAAAAGGTGTAGGTCTTTGTTTAGTTTTTTTTTTTTAGTTTAGTTTAGTTTAGTCGATGGATCAACATCATGGCACACAGGTGTAACCCATAAGTGCTCCATTCTACTCCTAATTGAAGCCTGAGTCCTGAGAATCTCAGCTCAGCGCACGAACTCTGTAGCTCTGGCGAGGTTCCTGAAACACTTTGGGGAGATTTTTAACACAAAATTTTGCCCGGGCAGCACCGTTAGACTACTCTTTTTCGATTTCCAACTGCCAAGGGATTTTTGATGGGCGCAAAAACACACACGGCTGACCGATCTCACTACCCAGAGACCAGGGGGAATTTTTTACTGGACGTCCACGTGAAAAAAAGGTCTTTGTTTACTTTTATAGAACGTTCAATTAATATATTTTCAGCATATATACAGCATTTACTGTACCCTTTCCTTCTACAAACCAACATTGTTCTTCTCTTATTTCAAGTTGTATTTTCTTCCTAAGTCTTTGCATGATAATTCTTAGCAAAATCTTCGTGATGTGGCTCATTATACTAATTGTTCGATGTTGATTACATTTCAAGGCTCCTGATTTCTCCGGGATTGCAATAAATATAGAATTACATAATTCAGGAGGTATACCTCCAGTATCATATATTGCGTTCAGCAGTCTGGTGACCTGGTCTATTCCATGTTTTTCTAAGGCATGGATCATTTTTGTTGTGATGTTATTTGGACCCGGGGTCTTGCCAGTTTTCATATGGTTAAGAGCATTCTGAACTTCCATCTTCAAAATTAATGGTCCTTCATTATTATTCCGATGATCATATTGTTCTTCTCGTGTATCATAAGATCTTCACATAATTTGACCACGCATGTAAAAACTGATCTTTTTCTATTATGATTTTACCATCTTTGGTTTTTAGGCAACTCATTCATGTGTGTGTTCTTTTGTTAGTGATGTCATTAATTCTTTTGTGCATAACTTTGGTATTCCATGTGTTGAGTTGGTTTTCAATTTCCATGCAAAATTTTCCTAGTCATGTTTCTTTTGCCTATTGGCATAGCTTCCTAATTTTCCTGTGAATCTCTTCATATTTTTCCTTGTTATTTTTGTTATTTCTTCTTATTTCCATGGTTTTAAGATGTCTTCCGTCATCCATTTCTTGTGTCCTATTATCTTTATTTTTGGGATGGTCGTTACTGCAGCTTGGTTAACTGGTTTCTTTAATATTTCCCATTGGTCGCTGACATCTTGAAATAATATTTCCATATCGGACAATGCATCGAATCTGTTCTTTACCTCTGCATTGAATTTATCTTTTATCTCCTCAGTGCCCGTAGATCAAATTTTGTGTTCGAATTTTAGAATCCTCGGTAAGGTGTGGAGTTTTTTCTGTCCGGGGCAAAAAGAAAACTCTAGCCTGCACAGTTTGCGGAGACTGCTAGCCATGCGGCCTTAATTCCTCAGGCTCAAGACCCCCCTGTCCTACACCGCAACGTGCTTTAGACAGTTTTTTGGGTTTTTTTTTTTTTACTTCTCTGACAAACATACAGGAATCACTTCTCTGACAAACATTCAGGAATCACTTCTCTTACAGACAAACAGGTTCTACTTCTCTTACAAACATACAAAACTTACTTTTCTTACAAACATACAAGACTTACTTCTCTTTATTCGTCCTTCAGCTTTTGAGGAGAACAGTGGTTTGGCAGCTGGGTGGCTGGATGGATCATTATCACTATCTGTGGATGTAAACAGTGTATTAAGACAGCATTTATTATCACTGTCTGTGAATGTAAACAGCATGTTAAGATAACAGCATTTAATATCACTGTCTGTGGATGTAAGCAGAGTGTGAAGACAACAGCATTTATTATCACTGTCTGTGAATGGAAACAGTGTGTTATGACAACAGCATTTATTATCACTGTCTGTGAATGGAAACAGCATGTTAAGACAATGGCATTTTCAGACTTATGAGAAAGAGCATCAAGTCTGACAGAACAAATTGAAACTGGGGCCAGTTCATGTTTTAATAACTGGACATTTCCTAATTCAAATATTCATTTTGAAAATGAGATTAACTTAGTTGTATATCCTTTACAGGGCATCACTGTTTACCACTGCATTTTTGGTTTTTTTGGGTGATTACTTGGTAAGTTTATGTTCAGTAGTTGCCATTGCTTTCTGAATAACTGGCATTCATACCATTGTATCAATACCAGTCTGCTTCCAAATTGCCTGCAGCTGTGTTTCAAATGTGGTATGTGGGATTACAATCGTAAAGGCTAGCCCTTCGCCAGACACAGAAAATGAGGTACTTGGAAAAACAGAAACATTGACAAAACCTCTATTATTAAATGGGTGAATGTAAACATCACAGAATATTTTCTTGCTGAAGTTTTGCTTTCTCATTTCTTAAACAACACACTTAAAGATTCAGCATAGAAGCTGTCCTTAGGACACTAAACCTTTTGTCAGATTACAATTGTTGTTGTAGCTGCTCATTTAATGTTTGCTAGCTCTGAACTCAAGCGTAGTCCATACTTCTAGTACACTGGACTGATTTGTGTGTGTGTGGATTAGCTTTCCCTATTACCAGTGTCCCTCACCATCATATGAACCCACTCTCACTTCAGAGGTACTTGTAATTTACATTCCAAAGTCAAGGACGAGAAGTCAACATTGTAGTCCAACTGACCATTGTGGGGTTTGAACCCGCAACCTCTGCATCAGCACACCAGATGTTTAAGACAGAGCGCTCTTATCTATTCAGTCATGCGGTTCCAGAAAGGAGTCACGTATGAGGTAATGAATGTGATGCATGGAGTCATGTAAGAGATGATGAATGTGACATTTGACAGAAAGGAGTCACATATGAGGTGATGAATGTGACACGTTTGACAGAAAGGAGGTATAAGGTGATGAATGTGACACATTTGACAGAAAGGAGTCACATATGAGGTGACAAATATGACAGAAATGAGTGTATGAGGTGACAGATTTGACACATTTGACAGAAAGGAGAGAAGTATGAGGTGACGAATGTGATGCATTTGACAGAAAATAGTCATGTATGAGATGACGAATGTGACACATTTGACAGAAAGGAGTCACACATGAGGTGATGAATGTGATGCTTTTGACAGAAAAGAGTCATGTATGAGGTGATGAATGTGACACATTTGACAGAAAGAAGTCATGTGCAAGGATGACGAATGTGATGAGTTTGACAGAAAGGAGTCACATATGAGGTGTCAAATGTGACGCATTTTACAGAAAGGAGTCACAGGCACTCTTCCGAATGACGGTCCCAAATTATTTCTTGTAAAAAGCATCCCTTAGATGATTATGCTCGTTCAGAGGCGATATGTACAGTTATTGAGTGTGGCAGGCTGTCAGTCCAATCGATAGATGCAATAAATGTTTTTAGGAACAGAGGGCCCTCACTGTCGTCGGAGTATATACCTATCAGTTATTTGTGGAAATACGCACAAACAAGATATAGATATACACTCCAATGACAGTGAGGGCCCTCCGGGCCCAGGAAACTATTGCATCCATCGATCGGTCTAGCAGTCCACGGACACACTGAACCAGAAGTGATCGACAACATCACCTAATGAGGCCCTGTAAGGGATACTTTTTACACTAATAATTTGGGACCGTTATTCGGAAGGGTGCCGGAGTCACATATGAGGTGATGAATGTGACGCGTTTGAATCCAATGTTTTACTGGAATAAACAGCATCTTCAATGATTAATGCCAATGGGTTTATTAACGGCCTGAAGTGACTTCCCCTATCTGCCATGGACTTATATAATGATGAAATGTTGTCATGGCAAAATGTTGTCCCAATTAAAATATCAATACAATAGTTTTTCCTAAGCAGTCTCCTTTAATCTGATATATAACACAACATGTCTGCTACCATACTAATAACTGTGACACACCCCTACTTCCCATTTTCCGGCATCCATTTGTTTTTTGGTGCTTGCTCGCTTTGAACTCAAGCGTAATCCATTCACACTATTTATGGTGGTGATGGATTGAATTTTGCGTGTGGATTAGCTTTCCATATTAAGTGTCCTTCGCCATCAGGTGAACCCACTGACTTCAGAGGTACTTGTAATTAACGTCTCCAAGTTCGACAGGTCAACATTTTAGTCCAGCCGTCCAGTGTAGAGGTTGAACTGCTAACTTCAGCATCAGCACACCGGATGTTTAAGAACATGTGTTCTTACCCATTCGGCCATTTGGACCTGCCATTTTTGTTTAATCCGAATCCACAGTTTGTTAAGCACTGAATCTGTTAAAACATTTGCTGAGGTAGTCAAACGTAAGTTTCTTCTTCTTCTTCTTCGTTCATCCGGAGTTTTTTTTTCCGGATGTGATTGCGTTGTGCCTGTTTACAGCAGAGCTGCGTTCTTGCGCCGTTAGGCCGACACATCCGACTTCTGCGGGCATTTGTTGACCGGGTTAACCTTCCCGGGAAACGTAAGTTTAGTTTTAGTTTAGTCAACCGATCAACATCACGGCACACAGGTGTAACCCATAAGTGCTCCGTTCTACTCCTAACTCAAGCCCGAGTCCGGAGAGACTCAACTCAGTGCACGAACTCTGCAGCACCGGCGAGGATCCTGAAATACTTTGGGTAGATTTTTAACTCAAAATTTTGCCCAGGCAGCGCCATCAGGCTACTCTTTTTCAATTTCCAACTGCCTAGGGATTTTTTTACGTGCGCAACACGGATGTCCGATCTCACTACCGAGAGACCAGAGGAAATTTTGTTACTAGAAGTCTACGTGAAAAAAATCCCGGCCCTCACCGAGGCTTGAACCCGGGATCTCCAGCACTAGAGGCGGACACCATACTTCGAGACCACCCAGCCCCTAGTCAAACATCAATTAGTTTTAAACCCCTATTTCTATGATGATGATTCTTCAGAAAAACCAAATATAATGAAAATGGGATATAACCTTGTAAAGGACTATTACATGCCTTCAGATATATTAGGTATATGGTGGTAGTCTCAGATTTTTCCGGACCAAATGTCTCGATGTGGTCAATATCACTCCAGCCACCTTAACTCCCCAGGTTATTTCCTGGTACCCATTTTAAGTTAGTTCGGACTTCCGGTCACCAACATGGCGGATAGGCATTTGAACCGTTAAGGCTTCTGGAATTTTTACGCTTGTGGCTAGGTTTGCATTCGCATTTTCCTCATGTTGGACTGGTAGTGCATTGTTCCATCGCCCTGCTACTGAGTGAATGCATAGCGAGGCACTGTGAGCTGTGAATTTCATGTGGAATGCTGTTACTTCTGTCCGCTGTTGTTTGTAGCATGAACTGCATGTTCGGAATTATGGGCAGGCTGTTGCTGAATTGACTGGTTTGCCTTTTCGGTTCACAAATGCATTTTTAGGAGACTCCTGGGAGTCATTGCTGGAGCGATGGAGTTCGTGCTTTCAGCGGTGCTTCGGGTCGCCCTGCGGAAAAAGACCGAGCCATATGGGATAAAACTCGGGTCAATTAAGTATTTCTGGTGACTGCTGATTCCATTGACGATGAACGGTATTTTTCGTGGAGGACTTTTGTGTTGGCATTCTGGCATTGTGCACAGTGTACTTGTGCGGGCTGTTGGCTTGCCGAGACTCCTGCCTTTTTTACTTTTCACATTGGGAAGGATGAGCATTTTGTATGATATTCACTGGTACAGGAACGACTTGAGAGCCCTTGCAAATAAAAAAAAAAATTTACCTTAATGGGGATTCAAATTTATTACCACCAGACTGGCAGGCAAGCATGTTAGTTAATGCACTATCACAGCTCCTGTCATGAACTAATGTGTAATTTCAAGTAAAAAGTCGCTTAAAAGTCGACAGGGTCGACTTCATTGCTCCGGGTTTTTATCCCATATGGCTCGGTCTCTTTCCGCAGAACGGAAAGCGTCGCACAAAGCACGAACTCCGTAGCTTTTAGCGACGACCCATGGGAGTCTCCGAAACATTTAACTCGTAAACCGAAGGGCACGGCCCGGAATCGAACCCACAACCTTCGGCTCACGAGTCAAACGTCAAACGGCTTGACCACTTCGCCACAGAGACTGAAAACCTTTAATGGATTTTTTCCCCCTAGTGAATATATTCTGAAAAAGTATCATTTGTTAATGTAGTCACCACAGCGTTCAATGCAAAGTCCTCCAGCACCGATAAAGTGCTTGGATTCCAGTATAAAAAATTCTCTTGGTAGCGTGTGTAACCACTCATGCACCACCTGCTGTACCTCTTCATCAGACAAAAATGTTTTGAAACTTTATACTCCACTCATACACTTGCTGGACTTATAGGCATGCATAACCATACTGGACCTTCATTCAATAATGAATTTCTATAGGTTTCACCCCTTCACTGATCAAAAAACGTATGGTGCATGTAAAAAGTGGGGTGGCCATCTTTACACTGTTCTTATGATGTCATCATGTCTGTTTGCACTGTGATGTCAGATGCTTAACGCTCTTGACATTCTTAACAACAATATTGACAGGTTACAAGACAATGGCATGGTTACTGTAATTTCTGTCACACTTTTAAGGTTTTCATTTGAAGTCCCCTCGGATATGAAAATCTCTTAGCAGTTGAAAAGAGCAGGCCAGCTGGCTGGCAAGCGAAGAAAGGAGTACACACATATGTATGAGAATCAATGACAGATCCTACCTTCAGGCTCTCGCTCGCTAATATGAGAGACGGCCATCAGCGACCCTGTACTCAAAGGCTGTGTATGGTTGCTGGCAGTTTCATCTTCCACCGGTGTCCTTGACTGCTGGTAGATATATGCATCCCCCTGCTTCTTGTTACTGCCCTTCGGACTATGGTACACACAACATGAATTTTTATTCCCCATAATGCAACTGGAGATCGTAATCTCTAATCAAAAGTCACCGCACTGAACATTAATTTCCGTACACTGTTCATCACCATGTTGTATTATTATTCTACTAGTCTGCTTCTCTACATTCTCTAGAAAATTAGGTCACAAGTTGTACTGGCGTTTTCTTAATGCTTACATGCTGGCAATACTTACAAACTGGCAGATAAGTGCTTATTGCTGATATTTCCTAGATGAAGTTTCTGAAAATTATGTTATGAATACCTTGAACTTTCAGAGTAACTAACAATGAGGTTAATGAAAGTAGAATATTATACATAAAGGTAGAAAAATCCAGGCGCCTTACTACTGAACGTAAAACTTGCCCAGGAATCACAAACAGACAAAATGCTGGGTTGACTGCTATGTCCTGTGAAGGACATGCAACTAAATTTGTTTGATATAAATATAAGGAGACAGACTGTTCTATTGCCATGTAATGAGAAGAGAGTAAAACATATAGTAACTTAAGGACCTTTACAATGCCTTCAGGAGCATTGGGTATATGGTGCTAAACCCATATTTGTATACATCAACCAGCACTTGGTGAGTGTTGTGGTCAGTATTACAAAGAGGCAGACATGCAACACAACGTTTCAGCTTTCTCATGTACCTATGCCAACTTTGGGCTCAATATCAACCTGGAGAAGACTGTAGTTATGTACCAGCCTGCTCCAGGGATTAATCACACCGAGCCAAATATCTAAGTGAATGATCATAGACTAAGTGTTGTGGACAAATTCACCTATCTTGGTAGCACTGTGTCCCAAGCTGCCACAAATGATGATGAAGTGAACGCAAGAATCTCCAAGGCCAATGCGGCCTTTGGCAGACTACAAAAATGTGTGGGGCAGAAATGGAATAAGCCTGCAAAATAAGCTGAAAGTCTACAAAGCAGTCATATTATCAACACTTCTATGTACTTGTAAACTTTACCAGCGACACGCTAGGAAATTAAACCACTTCCACACAGTTTGCCTTAGGAAGCAATTGAAGATCAAATAGCAAGACAAGATTCCAGACACTGAAGTCTTAGAGTGTCCATACCCAGTATCCACACTCTACTAATGAATAATCAGATTCGCTGGGCTGGTCACTTGACTCGCATGCCAGATCACAGGCTCCCTAAACAAATTTTTTACGGTGAACTGCGTTGTGGTAAACACTCCCAAGGCGGCCAGAGGAAATGCTTTAAAGTAGGGCTGTACCGGATTCAAATTTTTGAAATCCGGCCGGAGCCAGATTTGGCCGGATTTATGAAGTGAGATCCGGCCGGAGCCGGATTTATGAAGTGAGATCCGGCCGGAGCCGGATTTACAAATAAAAAAAATAAAAATAAAATAACGTACTACATCTCTTGACTTAGGTAAGTGGAGTCACACGACTGTTCATTACTGCAGTTCATTACTATAGACATGACAATGATGACATATACTCATATTAAATCATTTCAATGTAAAATAATTACTTTTACATTAGAATAAGTAAGTAATTAAGTAATATTAAGTTCCATAAGTTCAAGATGAAACATAATACATAATGCTAATTTAGTAATTTTAATATTTAGTTTTCAGTTTCAGTTTTTAGTTTTCACATTGTTTTCAGTTGGCAAATTGGCAGCTCAGTTACAACCCACAACAACAGTACATTGAACAGATTGAATCTATTGAAATACATTCATTCAGTAATTTCACTATTTCAGTCAGTCAGTCTTCACTATGGCTGTGAAGTTGAACTCTCAGAGTCAAGAAGGGACGAGTTGTATTTCAGGAAAATCAACGTCTCCGCATTTTGTGGTAAAAGGCTACTACGGTGGTCAGTGATAATGTCTCCTGCAGTACTGAACAGCCTTTCCGATGGCACACTTGTAGGTGGTGGTGCAAGAAATGCCTGCGCCAGTCTAGCCATACTTGGAAATCTTTGCTTATTGGCATGCCACCATAAAACTGGATCTGACTGTCGAGTTTGAAGTGGCTCTGACAGGTACTATGTCACCTCAGTGTTAATGCTGTTGCCTTCGGCACTTGCAGAACGATCTGTGGTGGGATTTTCCTCGACAATTGTGTCAAAATAGCTCCATAGGCTGGACTCGTACTGTGTGGCAGTGCTCACAGAAGTCAAAACACTAGTACTACTACTACTACTAGTAGCTGATGGATCCTGTGGACTGACTGTGTTTGCTGAATCAATAACGGAGTTAGCTGCTAACAGCAGATGGGCTCGTGCATCACTTCTATCACGTTCGGAGAAGAAGCACAGCTTGAATCGAGGATCCAGTAGTGTAGCACAGGTGTAAATACTGTTGGATTCAATGTCCGCAAATCTGCTGCTAACAGCTTCAAGCAGGGCTGCTTTCATAGTTTTGATCCCAACATCACTACCTTCTTTCTGGAGGAAAGCCATGGGTGTTTTCACTAGGGCTGTACCGGATTCAAATTTTTGAAATCCGGCCGGAGCCGAATTTGGCCGGATTTATGAAGTGAGATCCGGCCGGAGCCGAAGCCGGATTTGTAAAAATGGCGGGATTCCGGATTTGCCGGAGCCGGAGCCGAAATCCGGTACACCCCTACTTTAAAGACACTCTGAAGCTTTCAGAATTCATCACACCCCTTGGAAGACTGCTGCCAAAGACCGAAATTCAGGGTGTACATCATTACACAAGGGTATAGTCAATTGTGAAGCAAACTGCAGACTGTAAGAGCTGTGAAAAAAAGACGGGACAAAAAAAAAACACAGCAGGAGATCCTCCTCCAGGAATGACAAGAATTCTTTGCCCACATTGTCAAAGAACATTTTCAGCCAAAATAGGCCTTACCAGCCATCTTAGAACTCATGGCTGCAAACTTTCAATCAACATTCTTGATGGACAAACACTAATTTCATTATCATGATCATTCTTGATGGACAAACACCAATTTCATCATCATGATCATTCTTGATGGACAAACACCAATTTCATCATCATGATCATTCTTGATGGACAAACACCAATTTCATCATCATGATCATTCTTGATGGACAAACACCAATTTCATCATCATGATCATTCTTGATGGACAAACACCATTACACCAGTTGCCTTTGCTTCCAAAGACAATCTTGATGCACATTTTAGGCTGGGTTGACCTGAAGCCCAGGTCAAGTTTTAAACATCCATCGGCCCAGCTGCAGAACAAACGCATGACCACCAGTCACCAGGCAAGTGTGATGAGAAGAGAGGCATTGACAAATATCGTGACAAATGGAAAACTCAGTGGTAGAAGTGGCAGGGCTAGATGGAGATAAATAATGCTGGATGAACTAAAAAGGTGGCATGGAAGAACACCCTCAACAGAACTGATCTGGAACACCAAGGTTGAAGATCTGTGGACGTGCATGAATGCTAAAGCTAGTTGGCAAGACATGTGATGATAATGATGATTTTCTAGTGTTTGAGATGGTACAATTACGGACCTTTTTGTTTAGCTTTGCCCCAGTTATAACTTTTAAATAACCGTTTATTATCACTTATACTGTCATTATAGTTTGCAAAACCAAGGAAATAATTCACCACAGCCAGCACTGTGGCAAGGGGATTACGAATGCGTTCGAAACACAGCTGCGGGCGATTTGGCAGCAGTCCATCTTGCGTTGGTTTTCATACAATGGTATTGAGTGCCAGTCATTCAGAAAGCAATGGCAAACTACTGAATGTAAACTTGCCAAGAAATCACAAACAGCCAAAAAATGCTAGGGTTGACTGTGACATCCTGTAAATGATATGCAACTAAAGTTAAAACTCAGACATAAAAATCTTTCACCAAATCCTCACATTAGTTTAATCTTTAGCTGCTCAAAATACTGTCCCATGAATCTTTAAATTAACACATTAGTATTTTATAAATTCATTTGCAATCATTGTGTAACGTTACGTTGTACATTCAGCTCATTCTAATTCTAGTAACAGAGATCATTTTTCTTGCTTAAATTTTGAATTCATTTTAGGAAAGCATTCTGTTAAGTTGTCATAAATATGCCTGGTAACACATCTTCTGATGGCCCTCACTATTTCCTGATGTCCTATGTACTATCTACTAATTTCGAGTCCTGTAAATTATTTACTTATTATATTTCTTGTATTTTGTATACAGTGCCAAACAACAAATGAAATACTTGTTACAAACATACATACACCAAAGCTTGATATCACCAGCTAGCAGTTCACAGTGTGATACTTAAAAATATATATGTAACATATATCCTAAATTAATAACACTACAGGGATTAACATTAAGGAAATACAACAAATTAAAATAAGTTCAATTTGATCATTGTGGGTGGGAGGTATCTGATGAGTGTATCCATCCAGTATGAGCATAGTTCAAATATTGAATATTGCTCGAATAACTTTCTTTTCTGTTATCTTTTACAAACTACATCTTTCCTATTATTATCTCCTGTATCGCTAATATAAATAATATATCCTTCTTTCAATACATACTATCATTTATTACAAACTTATTTCATTTCAAACGACCCTAATTCAACAACTTGTTGAGCAAGTCCCCCCATCTTTTCCTCGACGACCAGTGATCGTCTGCAGCAGAAGAAACCAATAAAAACACGGATATACGCGATAGATTCACATGTCACACACGTCCGAGGCCTCAAACAGTCGAATAAACATACTATTTCACACAAACTGGTGCTGATATAATGATGTTATCTCCGGTGAGGGTCACGTTTGTGCAGCGAGATGTTTGATAGCACCCGGCTCATCTTTCCTCTCCCCGTCGTAAACAACTCACGCTCATGCAGGGTCAGACCTGGGTCGACTTCCGGGTCACGGAGTTGAGACCCTTGCTCTTACAAGTCTTAGTGTTAATTATGGGTGGTATTGTGTTGTCGTGAGTTTCTGGATGAGTGTTTTCAATCAATCAATCAATCATGTGCCATGCCGGAAAGCGTGGGCGGTCATGATTCGCCATTTCACTCGATCACCAGAGTCGTGGATCAGCTCAGTGTTCCTGTCTCGTCCATGCCATGTGGCCAAGCCATCCAGGTATTTTCCTCTCGGTCTTCCTCTTGGTCTGTTCCCCTCGATCTTGCCAGCTGTCACCAAGTTCTCCAGTCCATTTCTTCTCATAACATGTCCAAAAAATGAGTGTTTTATGAGAAATAAATGCATAGGCGTTGATTTGCACTCATAGAAGAAGAGGAAATTGTTGAGTCAAGAACTTAAATCACAGCACTCAGGACATTCCCATACGTGCCCTATCCTCATCTGCTACAGCCAGTGAAGAGTCCCAATACTAGTTACTACATTGGTACCAGTTACCAGTACCAGTGTGCAGTAGCAGTCTCGCTATATGTCCGTCTGGCCCCTCGTCAGAGTTTTGAGTGTCAGTCAGATCTTCTGGTCTCTCCTTGTAGCCACACTCTCTCCAAGCAGTGATACCCTTTCATCTGCACTATACACACGATCCCAAAGTGCCCCGACCACATCTGCCTTATCAGACACCAATACCTCACCAAGGGGTGCAAAACAAAAGAAGTAGGGAGTATACTGTACTCATCACCATGTGTCCTGCACTTGGCGTAGGCGTTCATGTCTTTCCACAGAACTTGATCCTTGGTGCTCTGGATCAACTCTGCTCTTTCTCTAGGTCTGCATCTGCCTATTTTCCCACTGATTTTCCCAGTTGTCACAATATTGAATAAATGAATCACCAAAGAAAACGAGAAGTAGGCGGTAAGTTCTAGAACACAATCACAAGTAACAAAATGGACGTTTCGGCCAAAGCCTTGTCAGCACAGAAACAACAAACAACTACAGGAAAACCACTACATGAAAATATAAATAATACAAACAAACGGGCTGTAAGAATGGGCAAAAACTGGACAGACTACGAAGGCGAAACGGGAAACATTTAGTTGCAGTTCAGGGAAAGGGACGATGATTAACACTGGAATAAGGGGAAAGCAACAAAAGTTCCATTTACTTTAATTTTATAAATAATATATAATGTTCTACTTACATTAGCCTATTCTAGCTATTATTTTAGGTTGACTTCGTGTGTGTGTGTGTGTGTGTGTGTGTGTGTGCGCGCGCGCGCGCGAGTGTGTGTATTATTCAACACCTGTCGATTTATTTTATTAATGTATTATTTATGTTGCTAGTTACTTTATTGCCGGGCTCCCTGGCCTAGCGGTTAGCGACTTTCTTCATAATCTCGTATACTCTCGTGAGTAACATGACGACTGCTAGAATCGGTAGCGGTTCTCACCGTGACGGTAACTTACGGAGTATGTGCGCCGGTCGCTCAGAAAGCAATGGCAAACTACTGAGCGTAATCTTGCCAAGAAATCAACAATCAGCTGAAAGATGCTGATGTTGACAGCGATGTCATGTAAAGACATGTAAAGGATGTGCGAACAAAAAAAAAATTACTTTATTAATGTACTATTTCTGTTTCTCGCACTGTCTAGTTAGTTTATTTATTAATTTACTAATTCTTATGCTAGTTACTTATTAATTTATTTTTTTTAAGTTAGTTTATTAATTTACTATTTCTGTTTCTCCAGCTGTCTAGTTAGTTTGTTCATTTACTATTTCTGGTTCTAGTTAGCTTATTAATTTACCATTTATGTTTCTATTTAGTTTATTAATTTACTATTTTTGTTTTTACTCCATCACCATCAGTGCCCTGCCAGCTCGCGTAGGCGTTCATGGCTCTCCACATATCTCGGTCTTTGGTGTTCTGGATCAATTCTGCTGATGATATTCCTCCATGCCACCGTCTCAATCCGTCCAGCATCATTTCTCTTGATCTGCCCCTGCCTCTCTTCCTCTCGATCATTCCAGTTGTCACGATGTTCTCCGGTGTGTCTCTTCTCATCACATGACCAAAGAAAGCTGTTTGCCTCTTTCTTATTGTTGTATATAATGTTCCTGTTTCATTAGCCTCTTTCAAGCAATCGTTAGTTGCTCTGGCAGTCCAAGGAATTCGTAACATTCGTCTCAAAAACCACATTTCTCTTGCTTCTATGTTCTTCCTAATATATATATACTAGCTGACCCTGCCCGGCTTCGCCCAGTCCCTGGTGGGAAGCATCTCATTTAATTCATATAAGTAGTCATATAAGTTCCCGTTCCCGTTACCGACTATCTGTCTGTCTGTCTGTCTGTCTGTCTGTCTGTCTGTCTGACCCGGCCCGACATCGCCCAGCTCCTGGTGTGAAGCATCTCATTTAATTTATATAAGTAGTCATATAAGTTCCTGTTCCCGACTGTCTATCCGTCTGTCTGTCTGTCTATCTGTCTGCCTGACCCTGTCCGGCTTCATTAAATTCATACAACAAAAAAAATGTAACTTAAAAGAACGTTCTACCACACACCATCCATTATTTTTAATGAAAACTCTTTCTAATCACCTGCATGACTACAGTAACTTCTTAAGCAAAAAAAGATGAGTTACAATGTTATGCATTGTGCATCAT
The DNA here is from genome assembly GCA_963921405.1 of Cepaea hortensis. Lineage (NCBI taxonomy): Eukaryota > Metazoa > Mollusca > Gastropoda > Stylommatophora > Helicidae > Cepaea > Cepaea hortensis. The sequence goes on from OY992879.1 coordinate 54,682,301, forward strand.
TTTTATGAAAACTTTGAAAATGCCTTACAGATTGTATCATTATTTATTATAACTCATATGCCGGTATATAACTATGGACAAAGAGTTTATAAATCTTTGAAAACGATGCCACAATATGACTATAAGTTATACAGAAATGTTATGCCCCTTGAAATAACTTTTACAGAGTTAGGTCCCCTGAGATATATGAAATTATGATGAAAAATGAAAAATGAAATAATACTGAGTAAGCAGGCGATTTCACACTAACAAAATATCACAGTTGACAGCTCTGGAATGAAAGGAAGGCGTGTAGAAAATTTCATCTCAATCGGATGGGCCGTTCGCGAACAAATAAAGGACATACATACATACATACAGAGATACATAAATACGGACGCACATCCTAATTTATATATAAGATACCACCTGCTCGTGGAGGCGAGGTCTCGGAGGTTTGACGCTGAGCCACCAGCGTCTGCAGCCTACCTTGTGCCAGACGTATTGGTTACCCATTCCTCTGGAATACACAAGACTAGGCCGAGAGAGGGAACATGTCGTTTGGGCATCACATGATTCTCTGAAGCTCTGCCCAGACATTGTGATGGAATTTTGGCCACATTCCAACTCACATACTTTCGTCTGTCAAGACTGCAAGGTGTCAACAACAATATATATATATATATATATATATATATATATATATATATATATATATATATATATATATATATATATATATATATATATATATATAATCAGATTGCTACTGGTACTATTGAGGTTGGAACTCTTCGCTGGCTTCTGAGGATGGGGACGGAGCGCTTATGGGAATGCCCCGAATGATGTAATGTCGGTTCTTAAATCAATTAATCAATCAATCAATTCCTAATTTGTTCATTTACTTCCACGATTCACTGCCATACAGCAAAATGGGTTCTATATAGCATTTCAGCACTCTCTTTCTTACATTGATAGCGACTTATTGCATAAGATACTCTTCATTTTCTGAAATGCCGCTTTTCCTTGCCCTATTCTGCTCTTAATCTCTGTTGTACTTCTTCCATCTGATGATATAAATGCCCCTAGGTATTTAAAATTATCCACTTGGTGAAGAATTGTCCCTTCTATTTCTATGTCACATTTTGATTTCACCATTTTCATTGATATCACCATTGTTACTGTTTTTATGATATTCAAGGAGAGTCCTTTCTTTGCACTCTCTGTTACTACAATGTCCAACAATTGTTGTAGATCTGTTGCATTATCCGCCACCAATACCATGTTTCTACTTAGCTTATTAATTTACTATTTCCGTTTCACACATTGTCTAGTTATTTATTAATCTGGTGTTTCTGACTCTAGTTACTTATTCATTTACTATTTCTGTTTCTGGTTTAGAATCATCACGCTTGAGTTCAAAGTGACTTAAGGAAAAAAAAAATAGTTTTCTTCTGATTTCCTTCTTCTTCTTCTTTCGTTCGCTTGAAATATGTCTATAACTGCAATGCTGTCTCTTGTGTGAATTGAACTGTCTTTTTCAGTTCACACAGCGGTCCATAGAGTTTATCTTCCACTGTCGTCTCTCTAGGCCAGAAGATTTGCCTAGATATGTTATATTTTGGGCAGTCTTGGAGTATGTGCTCTGCTGTCTGCGATGCCAATCCACATGTGCACATGGCTGTTTCACCAATCTTAAATATTGTATACATGTGGTTGCGTAATCTATTGTGCCCTGTTCTGAGACGCAGAATAATGACTTGTTCTGGTCTATCCATAACGTGGTAGTCATCTTGAGCAGGTTTTGGTGGCTTTCTGACTGATTTGATCATTCTTTTCTTTTGGTGGTATGTAACGGACACATCAGGCTGTTCTTCTTTGGCTCCTTCCTTAGCCAATTGATCAGCTCTGTCGTTTCCGGGTACTCCACAGTGGGATGGTATCCACTGTATGGTGACCTTATGCTGACTGCTAAGTTCAGAAAGTAGTGTCCTTAGTACTGGCAATTTCCCTGACAGGAGCGCCTCGAGTACTGATTTTGCATCTGTCAATAGCACCACAGTTGTGTACCATTGCTGGTATTTAGTAATTTCTCTGTTGCTATCTTGATTGCCTCAATTTCAGCATCGTAGTTATGGCAGTACTTTCCTGTTGGTACTCTAGCTGTGTCCCTAGTACTATTTGGGTATTGTATGTACACTCCCGCTCCTCCATTTCGAACAGCATTTTGTGCTGACCCATCTGTGTAGACTCGGATCCAGAGGTCCTGTGGGTATTCTTCATCAAGGAAGCTGAGAGTGGCTGTTCTGCGCTGCACACTGTACTGTTCTTCCTTGTCAAATATTCCTCTCACTTTTGTCTGGATTTGTAATGATAGTCTATGCTCATCTTTCCATGGAGTTCGCTCTGGAATAGTTGTTAGGGGGATACCAACTGTGGGCAGATCGGTGGTTTCTCTGCAGAGTCGTTTGGCCTGGTGGATAAAACTACTTCTTTTCAACCGCCCCATAGCTAGGTTTTCAAATCTGTTCTTCATAGGGTGGCCTGGCAAGCTGAGGAACTTTTCTGCTTGTATTAGCGTTTTCGTATCTCTGCGCTCACTCAGTGCTTGTGTCCTCCCCATCTTCTCCATTTCCACTATAGGGGTTGATCTCATCCCTCCTGTGGTGACTCTAAGTGCTTGATTTTGCACTTTTTCCAGCTGTTGTAGTGTGATTTTTGATGCCGAACACCACGCAGTTGACCCTATTCCAGGTGTGGTCGTATGCTCTGTTGATAAACTTTGCTAAGTATTTTCCCACTGGCTCCCCATGTGGTTCCACTTAACTTTCTCAGGATGGCTATTTTCCTTCTGGCTTTTGCTACTGCTTTGTTGATGTGTTTTCTCCATGTCAGCCTGCCATCAAATGTTACTCCAAGGTATGTTGGTTCTTTATCTTCTCTTAGGGGTGTTCCATTTATCTGGATGGTCCCTGCCTTTTGCTTTGGAGAGAGGGTAAATAGAGTGGTGCTGCACTTGTCAGTGTTTATGCTGACACACCATCTATTTGCCCATGCAACAAATGTGTCTACAGCTCTTTGTAGTAATCTGGTGGCCACTGATGCATGTTCATTTGTGCTCCATAGAACCAGGTCATCGGCGTACATTAGTACATTGCTCGTTAGTCCGTCTATCTGTACTCGGGCTCTTCTGTTGTGCAAGTATGCTTTCACCCATTTGTACATTCTTCCATTGACTTTGCAGTTTCTCGGTTTATTCATCAGACCTTCTTTCCAGACTTTGTCAAAGGCTTTCTTCAAATCTATCCATGCCGCAAGCACCAGCTTCTTCTCTTGGAATGCATCCTCAATTTCTTGAGAGAGGAAGGTTGTCTGATCTTCCGTAGAGTAGCACTGCCTAAAGCCAGCCTGCTGTGGCACAAGGATGTTTTTACTTTCAATGTACCACTGCATTCTGTGATTGATGATGCGCTCCAGTGTTTTGCAAAAACAGCTGGTGAGGCTAATTGGTCTGTAGCTAGAGGCAATGGAACTATCTTTCCCTGATTTTAGGAAGGGTATCATGATTGCTTCTCTCCAGGCTTGTGGAACACTGCCTAAGGTCCAACTAGTATTGAAGATCTGCAACAGCTTTGCTTTGACCTCTGTTCCTAGGTTCCTGATCATTTCATTGGAGATACCATCAGCTCCTGGTGACTTTCTCATTTTCAGTTTTGATATGGCTAGCTCCAGTTCGCTGATTTTGATGGGTGCCTCCAGAACCTCATGTACTACTTCCTTCTGTTCTGTATGTTGCCGTTTCTCTCGAATCTCTTGATGTTTCTCTGGACTAATTTTGATATTGTTATATTGTGCGAATGAGACCGCATAATGGTCAGCTGCTTGCTTTCTTGTTAGGATGTTTCCATCTTTATGTAGTGCAATTTTTGAGTTTCTCCCTGTGCCCTCATCGTTAAGTTGTTTTAATAGCTTCCACAATTTCCTTGTGTCTCTTTCAAAGTTCAGAGACTCTGTTTTTTTCCTGCCACCTTTTCCGTCTAGCCTGCAGCTTGGCCCTTTGAAATTTGGCTTTTGCATGCTGGAATTTATTGTGGTACTCTTGGCTGGGTGTGGCCTCTGCTTGCTTTCTACATACTTCCACATCATTATGCAACTGTTCCAGTTCACTACTCCAGTAGGGTTTATATTGTTTACGGGCTCTTTTTGGTACTGTTTCTCGCGCTGCCTGTAGTATGCATTTCCCAAACTCTTCAACTACTTTATTTATGTCTTTCTCAGTGTTCAGGTTTCTAACCAGTATGCTGGTGCGATTCTTGTACATTTCCCAGTCTGCTTTCTTGTAGTTCCACCTCGAGAGGGTGCTGCTTTCACTTACAAGCTCATTTTCTACAGTTAGAAAGACTAGCCGATGGTCGCTGCCACCAAGTTGTTTCCCAACAATTCGTGTAATGTTCCACTCCAGGTCTGGTGAATGAAAAGCCAGGTCATGTGTAGTTGTAGAGTGCCATGATCTCGAGTAGAAAGTATGTGGGTCGGACGGCTTGTTAACCAAGATGAATCTATTCTCATCCTGCCAGTCTTCCAGTCTCTCTCCTCTCTGGTCCATGTGATCATAGCCCCAACTCTGCGAGTGGCTGTTGAAATCGCCACACACAATCATTTTTTCTGTTAATGGTAGTGTGTCCAGTGCCTGTGGGCGGTCACTTGGACAGTAGTAATTGATCAGATATAGGTCTGTATAGTTTGTTTTAAGTTTAAGTGTCTGATACTCAGCCCTTTCCATATAGACTTCGATTTGGGAAGCAGTGATGTTATTTTTTACAAGGGTAAGTATCCCACCTTTTCGCCTGTCCTTTCGGTCAGATCGGTAACACTGGTAGCCTCTGATTTTGAAGGCTATATTTTCGTTGAGGTGAGTTTCTTGCAAGCAACATATGCTTACTTTTTCTTGGTCCAGGATGTTTTCTAATTCTATTTTTTTGTTGCTGACTCCCTCCGCATTCCAGTGCATTATTTTAAGTCTTTGTTTAGTATGGCCAGCCGTTCTATTCTCATGTCCCCTGGCTCCACAGGACATCTGAAAAGGACCTCCAGTAGTTGGGGTTGGACCCTTTCGAGACATAGGGCCCGGCACTGCACCTGCCTGGGGGTCCAAAGCAGGGCGAGCACCATAACTTTTAGCAGCAGTCGACATATTCCATTTTGCGTAATTGCGTGGCATCCTGATTTCTGTGGTGCGCCTCCTGGCTGGTTGCCTCCGTCTTCAGCACCTTTCCTTTGCTAGAGCAGACTGTGGTCTCACTCGAGTTTAGATGTGTACACACGCACACACGTGTCTGCACATGCATGTATGTGTATACACATCTAGAGCACACTGACTATTTTCCGGCGCCAGATACTCGCCGTCGCCCCTTCTCCTGTTAGTAGAAACAGTTCCGCCACGTGAAGGCCAGGAGTTGGACTTTTGATGCATAGGTTATGTATTCACGAGCCATTGGGGTATTTAAGCAATGTTGGGCGTTCACCCCAACACTGTGCCCCGGCTACATACAGCAACATTTGGAACCTTCTGATTTCCTCATTCTTAAGTGGTGTGAAAGATCAAAACTTCATCTAATGATCTCATTGTATAATAAAGGTCGACCGATTAACATTAGAGGACATATATGTGAAAATATCTGCATCTTATCTCAATGTCAGGAACAGTCAAGCGTTGAGTGGTTTTATAGCCTACCATCATCATCATCATCAACATCATCATCATCATCCATATTATTATTATTATTATTATTATTATTATTATTATTATTATTATTATTATTATTATTATTATTATTATAGTGGTTGACGTGGTCGAAAGGATAAGATAGCTCTCACTTAAACTTCCGGTCCGCTGAAGGCGAGGCAGGGCGTTCAATCCCTACACCGGCATTACGTTGACTTCAACTTTGACTTCTCTGTTATAAAGCAAAGGCAAACTGCTGAACGTAAAATTGCATATAAAATCAACCTGGAGTTAGTCGCGGTTTCAACTTCACGGCAAAGGGTCGCCCCATTATGCTCCTTTCCTGTGCCAGTGAATATCACACTCTTATGTTGTTTGCTTTTTGAAGTGTTTACATGAACTTTATTGTTCCCATAATAAATTCAATTATATAGTCTTCTTGGACTTCAGTTTCCTGGAATGGAACTCCAACTCTTTACCCTCGAGGGTGTAACCATCCACGTCACCACACTATCCTAGTCGAGAGACGGCAAATTGTTCTTCAAAGATTTATTCCACTTTGGCTTGATTCTTCCTCTCATCGTATTTCTTCTGTCTTTTTTTTTGGGGGGGGGGGGGGGGAACCTTGTTCAACACCGCCTCATCTTCCTCAGACAGTTTGACACCCTTCTTGCGGCCGAGTGGTGTGGCATACTGAGACTCATGCCATTGTCTGAAAGTGGTGGAGTCGATCTGTATGATGGAGCTCTTCGCCAGAGTTTTCGCACACACAAGCTCATTCTTAGACGGGTTGTACACCACGTCAATGATACATATATGTCTACAGTCCCTGTGGATGTACCAGGGCATAATCATCATCATCATCATCATCTGCCTTGCCAGTTGGCGTAGGTGTTAATGTCTCTCCATAGATCTCGGTCTTTGGTGTTCTGGATCAACTCTGCTGATGATATTCTTCCATGCCACCGTCTCAGTCCATCCAGCATCATTTCTCTGCCACTGCCTCTCCTTCCACTGATCTTTTCAGTCATCACGAAGTTGTCCAATGCCTCTTTTCTCATCACATGACCAACGAAAGCTGTCTCATATTTACTGTTGAATATAATGTTCTAGTTGATTTAGCCTTTTTCAGACAGTCGTTGTTAATTACTCTGACTGTCCAAGTAATTCGTAACATTCGTCTCAAGAACCACATCTCTGTTGCAAGTTCTGCCTAATTTGTTCATTTACATTCCAAGATTCACTGCCTTACAGCAAACATGTTCTGTGTAGCGTTTCAACACTCTTCTTATCTCAGAATGATTACCCCAAATGCCTCACGTTCACTTCACACTTACTCCCGATTCACGCTGTTACTCAAACACAACTCGGGCTAACTATTCATGTCTGTAGAGACGTCTGATTACACTCACACTTTTAAGCCGTAAACATCCATTCCGTTTACACAAATCCGTACCTTCGGTACTCAACCTTCCCCCCCCCCCCCCCCCCCCCCAGTATGTCCCTGTTTACACAAATCCGTACTTTCTGTACTCAATCTTTGTGCTCCCGTAAGTCTGTTTACACAAATCCGTACTTGCTGTACTCAATTTTGTCCTCTAGTATGTCCTCGTTCTCATCTCCATAATGCTTCATGACGTCAACTTAGGCCTAACCCCATCCAGTCCGTATAGGTCATGTGGGATTCTGGCCTGATTTTACATCCTAATTCGCTTCCCCATAGATGTGCGTTTCGAATACACAGTGGGATTCTCGGCTTGGAAAGGGGAAGGACAGTTCTGCAGTCCCGCCCCCAAGGGGATGGTACTCTAGTACCGAGTGGTTAGAAAAGACGACGTCAACCTCACTCCAGTAAATCAAGTCTTTTTCAGGACTCAGAGGACCTGAAGGTCAAAGCATCGGAGTAAACAAACAACACGGTGTAAAGGACAAGAGGATCGACTTAATAGCACCGAGTTTCATCCCATATGGCTCGGTCTCTGTCCGCAGGGCGGCCTGCCGTAAGCACAAACTCTGTAGCTCCAGCGACGATCCCAATGAGTCTCCGAGAAAATTGCACCCTTGAACCCAATGACGTAGGCCGGAATCGAAACCACAACCATCAGTGCACGAGGCAGACGGCGTAAAGGCCCGAGGTTAAGAGTTACAACCAACAGTCTCACAGAGCATTCGTAAACAACAACAATAACAACCAATACAATAACACACAACAACAACAACATCAACACCAACAACAGAAACAACAATAACAATCAACAACGATAACAAACGCCAATAACAAACAACAACAAAACACAATAACAACCAACAGTCTCTCAGAGCATTCTTAAACAACAACAATAACAATCAACAACAATAACAACAACAACAATTAAAAAACAACAACTAACAACAGTAACAATCAACAATAATAATAAACAATAACAAACAACAACAATAACAAACAATAACAACAAACAATAGCAATAACTATCAACAACAATGATAACCAACAATAACAACAACCATATCAATAACCAACAATAACAAACAACAACATTAACAACAAACAGCAACAATAACAACAAACAACAACGATAACAATTAACAACAATAAAAATCAACAACGATAACAAATATCAATAACAAACAACAACAATAACAAACCCCAACAATAACAACGATAACAAACATCAATAAAAACAGAAACAACAACAATAATAATCAACAACAATAACAACAACAAAACAACATAAACAAAAACAATAACAAACAACAACAGCACACGACAACAATAACAAAAAACAACAATAACCGATAACAATAATAATAGATAACAACAATAACAGACAACAACAATTAGAAACAACAACAATCACAAACAACAACAGTAACAACAAACACCAACAACAGACTCAACAACAATAAAAATCAACAACGACAACAATAAACAACAATAACAACAACAGAAGCAACAACAATAACAAAAACAACATTAGAAAGAACAACAACAATAACAAACAACAACGATAACAAACAACAACGATAACAAACAACAACAAAAACAAACAACAACAAAAACAAACAACAACAGCAGCCAAAAACACATCAACCCGATAACAGACCACAACAATAACAAACAACAAAGATAACAAACAACAATGATAACAAACAACAGCGATAACAAACAACAATAGTAACAAACAATATCAACAACAGAAACAGCAGCAACAACAACAATAACAACAACAACAACAACAACAACAACGATAACAAACACCAATAACAAACAACAACAATAACAAACAACAATAACAAACAACAATTATAACAAACAACAACGATAATAATAAAAAGAATAACAAACAACAACAATAACAAACAACATCAATAACAAACAACAATAATAAAACATCAATGATAACAAACATCAACAATAACAAACAACAACAACAGTGACAACAAACAACAATGATAACAAACAGCCTGTTATATTAAGTGTTGTGTCCCATTAGTCCCCACAACACTTCACTGAGGTAAATGGAGGATGAGAAGTAGTTTCATCAGTAGGGATGGGTGAGTTACCCTGATTGATTGATTGATTTAGGAACCGACATCACAGCATTCGGGGCATTCCCATAAGCGCTCCGTCCCCATCCTCAGCAGCCAGCGAAGAGTTCCAACACTAATAGTACCAGTAGCAATCTGATTATATGTCCGTCTCGCCTTTCCTCTGAGCGTTGATCGTCGGTCAGATCCCCTCGTCACCCCTCGCTGTCGCATTCTTGCCAGACCATGGTGATCCATTTGCTCCTCCGAGGTGTACACATGCTCCCACAGGGTCGCAACCACATCTACTTTGTCATGCATCAATACTCCACCAAGTTTTGCCGAGCCAGCCAATCTGTCGGCCTGTTCATTCCCCAGCACACCAGCATGCCCCGGAGAAAAGATCCAGACGATGCTTGTCACCCGTGACTTCCGAAGCGAAGCAAGCCACTCTGCACGAAGCTTGCCTGTCTTCACCCTACTCAGCATGCTTTCTGAGTCAGTTACAATCACGATGTGTGTGTGTATCGTATTCTCCATCCAGCGGAAAGCTGCACTGACCGTCTCCACCTCCATTCTTAAGCTAGATATTGTGGTATCATATGCCAGGCTCTCCTGCACCAAACGTCGACCATTGGCTTTTGCTAAGAACCCCCAGGCACTTCTCCTACCTCTCAACACCGACCCATCTGTGTAGATAATCACATCACTTGAGCGAGCATTATCCTGATTTAGTTGCTGGATTTCCACTTCCGTGGTCCCTGCTGGCCACTCCCTGCACAATGTGATTATAACTCTGCACAAGTCTGACTGCTCCGCCGACACTCTGACCCACTCTTCTCCTCTCCGGATGTTCTCCAATGGGCACACCTGCCTGATCGTATCCTCCGCCTCTTATCAGTCGCTGACCCTTAACGAAGTCCAGCGCCTCATGCAACGGGTGATCTGTGTCTGCAGCTACTCTGAGGTATGCCTTCGCCTGCATCACCTTGAGCCTACCTGCAACAGACGGCAAACCAAGGATGTAACGCATACACACAACTGGGGTGCCTCTGGTGCATCCCAGAATGACTCGCATCGCTTCGTTCTGTAAGCGCTCTAATTTCACCAGCTGACTCTTTGAGACAGTGAGCAGCCCTAGTCCATAATCAATCACTGAGAGGATCAAGTGCTGGTATAGTGTGAAAAGCATTATCTGCTCTGTGTCCATTGCAGCAATAGTTTTAAGCGCATTGTGTCCCTTTTGAGACCTTGTCACAACCGTCTCCACATGGTCCTTGAAGGATAGGCTCCTGTCAAATGTGATTCCCAGATACTTCAGTTTGTGAGTTACCATCTTCATTGTAAGCAATTCTGCTGTGGCTGGGAGGACGGGCTTTGCTTGGCTGCATTAATTGTATTCACGAACCACTATCATCATCGCTAGGAGCATCATTGTATCATCACTGTATTTGCAATCGTCATTATGAGCATCATTGTATAATCCCTGTATTTATAATCGTCATTATGAGCACCATTGTATCATCACTGCATTTGTAATCGTCATTATGAGCATCATTGTATCAGCCTTCCATTTCCAATCGTCATTATGAGTATCATTGTTATCATCATTGTATTTGCAATCATCATTATAGCATCATTGTATCATCACTGTATTTGCAATTAATATTATAAGCATAATTGTATTATCACAGTATTTGCAATCATCATTATAAGCTGCACAGTATCATCACTGTATTGTAATCATCATTATAAGCGTCCTTGTTATCATCACTGTATTTGTAGTCATCATTATAGCATCATTGTATCATCATTGTATCTGCAATCATCATTATAAGCATCATTGTATCATCATTTTATTTGCAATCGTCATTATAAGCGTCATTTTGTCATAATGTTATTGCGCACGTGTGTGTGTGTGTGTGAGAGAGAGAGAGAGAGAGAGAGAGAGAGAGAGAGAGAGAGAGAGAGAGAGAGAGAGAGAGAGAGAGAGAGAGAGAGAGATCATCATTATCACGAGCAACATTTTATTTACCATCATAGTTTTCATAATTACGAGCTTCAGTTTATCAACTTTGCATTTACTATCAATAGCATCATCATGGACATTAAGAGCATCATTTAATCATCATTTTATTTACCATCATCATCTCCAGCATCATCGTCATCAGCATTATTTTATTACCTCCAACATTATGAGCATAATTTTATTACTACCAACATCAGGAGAATCATTTTATTTACCATCAACATCATCATAATTTCATTTACCACCAAAATCATGTGCATCATTTTATTTACCATCGTCACCATGAGCATAATTTTATTTACTATCACCAACATCATAAGCATCATTTTATTTACCATCACCATCATCATGAGCATAATTTTATTTACCATCAAAATCATCAGCATCATTTTTTTTACCAACGTCATCATGAGCATCATTTTATTTACCATTTAAAAAAAAAAAACAGCCTAATTTTATTTACCATCATCACCATGAGCATCATTTTATTTACCATCAAAACCATCAGCATCATTTTATTTACCATCATAATCATGAGCATAATTTTATTTACCACCATCATAATCACCATGACCATAATTTTTATTTACTATCATCACAATCACTATGAGCATCATTGTATTTACCATCGTAAATCAATCCGTGAACTAGGGTTTGCCTACCCAGCATGTGAAGACAGAATTCGGCAGACTTCCCGGAAGAAATCATTGATGATTTAACGGGCAAGACAGCGATTACCTGCAAAGCGTTGTGGAACGTAATAGGCATGGCAAGGCGCGTAGAGCGCCCTGGTATTCCACTGCACATGTTTTCATCTCTAGTCGTCTTGACTTGTCTTGCCACTTGACTCAGATGGACGCAGGCGAGAGAGTGAGGTCGACGAATTTCGTAACTCTTCCTCACTTTAATCCAATTCATCGCGGAAGTCATTCTTCATCCAACTTCATATATTATATCTCTACAAAGCAGTCGTATTATCCACACTGCTATACGCTTGTGAAACCTGGACTGTTTATCAGCGTCACGCTAGGAAATTAAACCACTTCCACACAGTCTGCCCTAGGAAGCTTGTCACATAATACTGGAGAATTCAGATCCAGAATTGATGAAAGGCCTGAAGCCGCCATCGCTAGGCGCCACAACTATTTGATGTGGAGAAATATGTTCCCAATTTCAGACACCACCGGGATTCCTGGAGAAGTCCCGAGATCAAAGGGAAACGTCGGCATTCTGTTTGCCCGGATCTCAGGAGAATGGAGAAAGGGGGGGGGGCGGTGCCGTCTTGATTGAAGTCCGGTCACGTGAGTGACGTCACTCGAACAACATATTTCGGCTGTTTGAAGTTAACGAAACTTGCGTTCAGTCTGTGGATGAACTACAGATAACGGGAGTGTTTTTGTGTTCCTAGTTCTAATGGAGAAGAGGATTTACGGGGTCTCCTGTGTTTTGGAAACTGTGATGAATTGTGAATTCCGACTCCGAACAGGAACACTAGCATAAGGTAGTCTAGTATTAAATAAAGCTTAGGACTAGAACATTGAGATAGTGTGTTGTGTGAATGTAGTCTAGGAGCGTCGGCCGCAGATGGCTGATGCCTAGCTTAAACGAGGTAGAGTGATATATCATTTCACTCGGCAGGGTAAGACCAGCGTAATGGGATGATATTCGGTGAGATTTGGGATGGCTGGGGGAATAGGGGAAATGTAAATGGTGGGATATTCCGGTAGGGAGGCCTACTGGGGCTCCTGTGTTTGTCCGTTTGGTCTTTCCTTTCCCTTACCACCCAAATGTGAAGAACTATTGTGCCTTTATGCTAGAGTGTAGTTCTAGGTCAACCAGGATACATGTCTGAGTGGCCTTTGGCCTATAATCACATACAGTGGATTCGAATAGGGTTTTTCTCTCACAGAATGTTTTATTTTCACCAGGTTCAACTGTTTAACAGAAAAAAAGTATTACTACTAGGTGTGGACAATGCCAGTCACACTGAGTGATATGTTACTGTACCGGAGAAATTAAGGACAGCTGGGAGAGGAGGAAAATAGCAGTCACACTGAGTGCAGTTATATTAAATGGCCTCGGAAATGGGACATCGTTCCAAAAATTATAAACTCATAGAAATCAGGAGTGTTATCCTGAAAGACCAGTGTAGCAGTGATTGAGTGCCCAAGGCAGTTGTTTTTATGAAACTATTAACACCTTCATAGACAATGACAATATTAAGTAGAGAGGTGGAACAACGGTGATTTTACAGTAACTATGACTATGTCGAGTGACGATAACTATTAGGTTGTAGAGAGGTTGCAGAGTAAAGACATTCATTCAGTAACATTCAGCAACCGGTCTGAAAGTTTTCTTTAAACTCATGTGAGATATAAGGAGATCTTCGTCTGTATCAGGATTTTAAGGAACATAATAGGTACATAGTGTGTTCCTGATTCATGGACATTAATAGGCCATATTCAATATTGGAGAACAGTCACCCAGACTATATATGATTAACTCCAAGAAGTCAACCATTATTCGGAGAGATGCTTCATTGGGTGAGACCTGTTCCGAACTTACTGTGGTGTGATGTGGCATAGCCTAACATGATGAATAACGATCCTGAGCTCACTGATCTCTTCTCGCATACACCATAGAAAATACTACATATTTCCACACGCAAACAGTGCACACACACACGTGACACTTTTCTGTATTAAATGTTTTATTTTATCATTTGTTAAAATACAGTCTTGTGTGGGTATGTTCTGAAACAATATGAAAGGTATTGTTTAGTGGTAAGAAGAAGAGGAGGAGAGAGAGAGAGAGAGAGAGAGAGAGAGAGAGAGAGAGAGAGAGAGATAGGGTACCTAAGATTGACAGGGGGTTTGTAGACAAAGGTCCGGCAGAAGCCCACGATAAGGAAAAGGATTTTAAACAGTGTGCCTGTTGACTCCACTTCCCCCCCCCCCCCCTAGGGACGACTGGCGACAAAGCTATTGAAGAATAAATGGCAAGACAAGATCCCAGACACTGAAGTCCTAGAAAGAGCGTCCATTCCCAGTATCCACACTCTACTAATGAAGAATCAGATTCGCTGGTCTGGTCACTTAACTCGCATGCCAGATCACAGGCTCCCTAAACGAATTTTTTACGGCGAGTTGCGTTGTGATAAACGCTCCCAAGGCGGCCAGAGGAAACGCTTTAAAGACACTGAAGATCTCACTAAAAGCTTTTGGAATTCATCATGACACTTGGGAGACTGTTGTCAAAGACCGAAATTCGTGGCCTACATCATTACGCAAGGGCGCAGTCACTTGTGAAGCAACCAGGACTGCAAGAGCTGTGAAGATAAGACTGGTAAGAAAAACCACTGCAGGAGATCCTCCTCCTGGAATGTCAAGCATTCTTTGTCCACATCCTTAAAGAACGTTTCGAGCCAAGATAGGCCTTATCAGCCATCTTGGAACTCAGGCTCCATACTTTCAACCCCACTGGATGAAATGAATGGTCATCATCATTCTTGATGGACAAACAACAACAACAACACATTTACCATCGTCATGAGCACAATTTATTTTACAATCATCATCATCATGTTATTTACCATTAACATCATAACCATGAGCATATCATTTATTTACCACATACATACACTACACACACACCCACACACAAATGCCTAATATAGATAGATACGTTGTCCAGGACTTTCCAAGTCTTTATTTAAGTAGTTAAGTCTTCCAGTAGGTCATACAGAAGAAGTTTTTTTATTTTTTATCTGTAGTCCTTTTACAGGACTTAGCTGTCAACACCAGCATCTTTCAGCTGTATGTTGATCTCTTGGCAAGATTCCGCTCAGTTGTTTGCCATTGCTTTCTGAGCGGCCGGCTCACATACCCCGTAAGTTACCGATGCGATTCGAACCACTGCTGATTTGAACCGTCATCACGTTACCTGACGAGAGTATACGAGATTACGGAGAAAAGTCATAACCACAGAAGAAGTTAGTGTAGCCGAAATGGTCAGAGCGCTCGCTCTTAAACTTACTTCGCGCTGATAACGAGATAGTGAGTTCCCTCCCTATCCTATACAGTCAGTTTGACTTACACGTTGACTTCTCGTTCAGAAAGCAATGGCAAACTACTGAAGGTAAACATGCCCACAAAGTAAACATGGGGCTGGTCGCAACGTCCTGCAATGGACAAGTAACATGATTTGTTATACAGGTAATTTTTTAACTCTACGATGACTGTAGTGGTTAGTTCCCCTGACTACCAACACAATAAATGGTGTTTGTAATCTCACTACAGTTTGCATGTAGAATAAATTTGATGACGTCTTAAAACATGAGCTCCATGGTCCACCGTGAAGCAATACACACACCCACACGCGCACACGCACACACACTCACACACACACACACACATACACATACACACACACCCAACTGGGACACGCAAGCCCCTCGACTCCGACAAGTCAGAGGAAAAGATCTCTGACATTCTAACCCGAGGCGTTGAACAGGGCTCGTACAGTCCGATAGCTTGAGACAAGTCATGGCGACCACCAAGACAACTGTGGCCCGACATCTGTGTCAGATTAGTTGAGTTTGTGTGTAAGAGAATCATCAGTCAGTGGTGTAACATATTTCGTGAAAGGAAGTCGTATGTATTCTCCACAAGGGTAAGCCAAATGGAGACTGGAGCATGTGCGTGATGTTTTTGTGTGTGTGTGTGTGTGGTGACGTTCGCTCGCTGTGAACTCAAGCGTAATCTATTCACATGCTACTCCTACTACTTATAGAGCAACGGATTAGATTTTGCGCATGGATTAGCGTTCCTTATTACCAGTTTCCCTCGGCAACAGGCTAACCCACTCCGACTTCTGAGGTACTTATAATTTATGTCCCTAGATCAAGGACAAGAAGTCAACATTTTAGTTCACCTGACCGGTCTAGGGGTTGAACCCCTTACCTCGACATTCTTATCCATTCGACCATACTGATTTGATTGTCCACCATTTCTGGTCCAAACCTACTTACTTGTGTGGCACTGAATCACTTGCAACTACGGTGGCTACATTGAGGTAAATAAATGATGTTTTATTTATTTCAGTTGAAGGCAAGGCATCTATTACGCTATTTCATTATATGTTGAACTTTTTCTGCAGTATGAAATTGACAAAATGCAGGTCAGCACGGCTGAATGGATAAGAACGCGTGTTCTTACACTTCCAGTGTGCTGATGCCGAGGTAATGGGCTCAATCCCTACACCGGACTGTTGGACTCAAATGTTGGCCTGTCGTCCTTTATTTGGGGACACAAGAAATAAATGGGGAGAACCGTTGACGCCACTAGGACGATTACATAAATAGGCATACATAGTATTATTTGGCGCTCACAGAAGAAGAAGGAAACAGAGATTAGAAGACGCACTAAACAACATACAATTTGAAAGCTATAATAGTTACCGACCGGGATCGAACCTGTCGCCTCCAAATGACGACGGCGCCTCGCTGCAGGAACAAGTGCACTTCGACGCACGACCAACTAGACACTCCTATTTGGGGACGTAAATTACAAGTACCTCTGAAGTCGAAATGGGTTAGCATGATGGCGAAGGACACTGTTAATAGGGAGAGCTAATCCACATGCAAAATTCAATCTAGCACTACTGAAAGTAGTGTCTATGGACTACGCTTGAGTTCAAAGCTAGCGAGCGCTGACAAAAAATCTGACAAGATACAGCGATGATGATCTATGTCAGGCAACAAATTATATACAATATATTGTTTGCGTCTTCATTATTCAAAATGACAAGGGGAAAATACACTACACTACACTAGTAAATTATTACCAATAAAGGCATACATTAACAGAGGATAAATACACAGTCAAACATGAACATACTTGCATCTAGGCCAAACGAAAAATCAAAACGCTAATCTGGCAGCTTATTGACCCACTCTTGTAAGGGCCATCGCGACTGAGTCTGGTGTCCAGTTTCCCAGTGTTGGCGTCCAAACGTTTTCTCTTGGAATATGCAATCTGGCACTCTATTGAAAGGTAAAGATATCAAGATATGTAGTTTATGTCTGTCTATTTGTCCACCTGTATGCCTGTCTATCTAACAAATCATCCATTAGCCTGTCTAATCAACCGTCTTTCCATCTGTTTCTCGGTCCATTCATCGCTGTAACCGAGCGTCGGTAAGTCTGTGCGTCAATCCATACAATCATCCACCCATCCATCCATCTAACCATCCATCCATGTAACAACCCGTCGGTCCGTCAGTTTGTATATCCGTTTGTCTATCAATGTACAAACCACCCGTCTCTGTTTCTCGGTCCGTTCATCGCCTTAACCTAATGTTTGTCGAACTGTGCCTCCATCCATCCATCCATCCGTCTATCCATCCAACCAATAATCCATCTACCCATGTAATCACCTGTCAGTCTGCCTGTCTGTCAGACCACAGACCCATGAACCCAACCGTTATTATCTTTCCGTCCATTCATCCATATAATAATTATAAAGAACCGTCTGTCCTCCTTCTTGTTACAGTCCACGCCGTATAACAAGTCTAAAGATTAACACAACAGAAATAACCAAGAGGAAAGAAGGCACTTCTAAAAAAGGTAGGTCGGATGCGGAGAAAACCACATGGAGTCCAGATAGCAGATTGTCTCATTTCACATCATATGGATATTTTCGGAATTGGCACCTAGAATTTTAAAACTATGCATCAGTCTCACGCCAACTTTCCTTAGTCGACTTTTACTGCATGCATGACATGTAACAGTAATACTGTTTTTGTTTATTTGGTGCTTCCCTTATGTGCCCAGGTGACACACGTGCGGTATCCCCTGTTACCACACACTGCCCCAAGCCCATATTTTGCTTAAGCTTAAGAAAAGATTCGAAGGCAAGCGAGCAAGAGGTAGACAACGATGCAAGTGAGAATATAACATCAAGAGATGGACTAACATCAGTCTGACAGAATGTACAATCAAGGCGAGAGACAGAAAGTGTTGGAGATCCATAGCAGCGAATCTTCAATGTGGAGACAGCACTTAATTGATTGGAGAAAAGAATAAAGATCTTTAGAATCATGCCTCCAATCTGTCCTAGTCAGGATAGTAAGAAACAGATCCATAAATGAGACCTTCTACAGCAGACAGTGGTACGGCTATTGCACGCAGTGAAAAAATAGGGTAGGAATTAAATGATTTATTTATTTAGGAACCGACATTACAGCATTCGGGGCATTCCCATATACGCTCCGTCCCCATCCCCAGCAGCCAGCAAAGAGTTCCAACACCAATAGCACCAGTAGCAATCTGATTATATGTCCGTCTCGCCTTTCCTCTGAGCGTCGAGCGTCGGCCAGATCCCTTCGTCACTCCTCGCTGTCTCATTCTTGCCAGACCATGGTGATCCATTTGCTCCTCCGAGGTGTATACGTGCTCCCACAAGGCCGCAACCACGTCTGCCTTGTCATGCATCAATACTCTACCAAGTTTTGCAGAGCCAGCCAATCTGTCTGCCTGTTTATTCCCCAGCACACCGGCATGCCCCGGAGAAAAGATCCAGGCGATGCTTGCCACCCGTGATCTCTGAAGCGAAGCAAAGCCACTCTGTCCGAAGCTTGCCTGTCCTCACCTTCCTCAGCATGCTTTCTGGGTCAGTTACAATCGCGATGTGTGTGTGTGTGTGTGTGTGTGTGTGTGTGTGTGTGTGTGTGTCGTATTCTCCATAAAGCTGCACTGACCGCCTCCAACTCCATTCTTAAGCTAGATGTTGTGGTATCATATGCCAGGCTCTCCTGCACCAAACGTCGACCATTAGCTTTTGCTAAGAACCCCCAGGCACTTCTCCTACCTCTCCACGCCGACCCATCTGTGTAGATAATCACATCACTTGAGCGAGCATTATCCTGAATTAGTTGCTGGATTTCCACTTCCGTGGCCACTCCCTGCACTCCCGGCTCAATGTGATTATAACTCTGCACAAGTCTGACTGCTCCGCTGGAACTCTGACCCACTACTCTCCTCGCCTAATGTTCTCCAACAGGCACACCTGTCTGATCGTATCCTCCGCCTGAGCCATCCATGATTTCCATCTTATCAGTCATCATCATCATCATCATCATCATCTTCCACTTCTGCCGTCAAGCGTCGTGGGGAGGAATAATTTGCGTTCCAGCGCCCGGTGGACGGCACTGGATAGTGTCATTCCGTGAGGTTGTACAATGTCTCTGATATCGTCAATCCATTTTCTTCTTGGACGTCCTCGTGGTCTCGTCGCAGATGATCTTTGATGTAAGGCCAGTGATGATAGTTGTTGATGTTGCATTCTAATGACATGGCCAAACCACTTGATCTTCTGTCTGTCAATAAATGTGGCACAAGGTGTTGATCCCACAGTCTTATCAGTCGCTGACTCTTAACGGCGTCCAGCATCTCATGCAACGGGTGATCTGTGTCTGCAACTACTCTGAGGTATGCCTTCGCCTGCATCACCTTGAGCCTACCAGCAACAGTCATCAGACCAAGGATGTAACGCATACACACTTGTGTATCCCAGAATGACCCGCAAAGCTTCATTCTGTATGCGTTCTAATTTCACGAGCTGACTCTTTGAGACAGTGAGCAGTCCTAAGTCCATAATCAATCACTGAGAGGATCAAGTGCTGGTATAGTGTGAAAAGCATTCTCTGCTCTGTGTCCATTGCAGCCATAGTTTTGAGTCCCTTTTGCGACCTTGTCACTACCATCTCCACATGGTCCTTGAAGGACAGGCTCCTGTCATATGTGATTCCCAGATACTTCAGTTTGTTCTCTCTGTTGACGCTTCTACCATCTATCACGAGGCTTGGAACATCAGCTCTCACAATCCTGTTGTCCAGAGAGCACCACAAAACAGCTGCATTTTCTGGGTGGATGACAGCACTAATTTCAGTGCAACTGTCAATCACTTTGTCTACTGTCGCCTGTAGCTCCTGGGCTGTTTGCTCCCTATCTCTCCCCTGCCTATGTGCAAGAATATCATCTGCAAATGTTAGTATCCTTCCGACCCCTGGTGCTTCTAGGTTTTCAATCTTGCTCTTATACATGTTAAAGAGCACCGGTGAGATTGCAGATCCCTGTGATAGTCCCGGGGTTAAAATATGTGGCTCTGAGGTCCATGCACCCAGATGGAGAGCAACCCGACGAGAATGCAGGACGGCTGCTATCCAGTTCACCAACCAGGGATTGACCCCCTTCTCCATTAGTGCGGTCATCAAAATATCATATCTAACTCTGTTGTATGCATCCTCGAGATCAAGCGCTACCGCCATCGTGTCCTATATTCTCTGGAACCCCTCATGAACATCAAAGGCAAAAGTGGCCGCATTTAACCAGGTATCTTTTCCTGGCCTTTAGCTCCCCAGGCCTCTTGAAAGAAGCTTCCCCCTTTCCAAAACCTCTTGCAGCTTGACAGCGACTATCTTCTCTAGACAATTAAATTGTAATGAAACTGAGATTATGGTAGTCTCCGAGACGAAAGAAATACCACAATGTAATATGCAAGTAAATAGGAAAGTTCTTAGACATGTGAATCTGTACAACTATCTTGGCATAGTCACACCATTTTATGGAAGATTCAGAGATTAGAACAAGAATCGCAATCGCCAAGATAGCCTTTTGCAAAACTTAAAACATATTGACAAATAATATCATAGTTGCAATTGGGAAAAGAGTGTTCAAGTGCTACATAGAACGTATTTGTATGTGTGTGTGTGTGTGTGTGTGTGTGTGTGTGTGTGTGTGTGTGTGTGTGTGAGTGTGTGTGTGTACGCGTGCGCGCGCGCGCGCGCGCGCGAGAGAGAGAGAGAGAGAGAGAGAGAGAGAGAGGGGGGTGGGGAATAAGGAGATAAGCTGAGAAACATCATATGGCAGTGAAAATGTGATTTTTTAAGGAAATGAAAGAACGCCACGGATTGACATAAAAACGAATTCTAGAAGAAAGATGAAACCCGTAAATTTATTCGAGAAATTAGACGTAGACAGTGAACATTTTTGGGGACGTTAAAATGAGAAATAAACTATATAACTTTGTGACAGCTGGCACAATTTATAGGAGTGGAGCACGAGGAGGGCAGCGAGATAAATTCCTGGATTGAATGGTCACATAGCATAATCGAGACAACACTGAACTGATGATTAAAAAAAGTAAAAGTAGTCATTAAAGACTGGTGATCGGTGAGATGGCGAAACCTGCGGTCACGCTAATCAGCACGGCACATGATAAATGAAAGGAGATCAATGCACTAATCAGATCAATCATTCAACTACATACAATTTGTATTTTATGTTTAACGGCTGCGAGTTATTTAACTTTAATGAATAGTACTCGGCCTGGTATATTTCATTGTGGGCGGCGCCGGAGGCTGAAATCAATACAGCTGAAAAATACCATCAACTATATCATAAACAAAGCTTTCAAACTCGTACTCTCGCCTTATCGCAGCAATCATTGCTGGTGAGGTCAATGACCTAATAAATTTCATTGTCAGGCATCCACGCCACGACTTTAGTTTAATGTTCTATTTTTATCCTATAGCGTTCTTTCTGCCATAAGCACTAGTTACCTAAAATAGCAATTTTCCGATTTGAATTTAATACTACTACAGTCAGGGGTTAAAGTTCTGCTGCAATTGAATGGGTTAAAATAACATGTGAATAAACACTAAAACTGACTAAAGCCAAGTTTATGAGCCAATGTTCTTCGATGTTCGAATGAAAGTACGAACTTTGTTTTCTAAAGATCACAAATTCATCAAATTCAATCTCTAACTTAGAGATTTAAGCAGTGTTAGTTATTCAGTTAGTTCGTCGACAGATCACCCTCATCGCACATCGAAACATTCAGTCCATAAGTGCCCGGAAATCCTTCCTCAGTCAATCCCGCAACGGCTAACGACACCAGTTCTGTTTAATCTTTTTTGGCTTCCTTCATAGTATTCTTGTTTGGCCACAACTCTTTTAATTTACTGTTCTCGCGGTTAACCCGGTTAAACACAGTTTATACACAAGGCCTTTTTTCGGACAACAATCACCTTCAAATTAACTGATTCAGTAACGAAGGATAATATATGTCCCCAAATGTTAAATCTCATTTGGACAGAAGGATAATATATCGCCATACTAGAGTCCCCGTGTTGTTTCTTTTGTTTCGCGGTGTCTTCCACAATTTTAATGCACCGTGAACGTAAATTACATTATAATACTTGTCCATTTGATTGTGTATCATGTACGTTCCAAACCTACGTTTTCTTTGGCATTGAATCAGGTACTATCCGAAATGTGGCTGGCACGGTCGCGGGATTATTAATCTGAGCCAGGCGACGAACCCTAATATAACTTCTCTTCCGGGGTTGAACAGCGTTGGGGAAATGGTAGAATGGGTAGAATGGATGGACACAGTTTGCCAGAGCATTCGCAAACCAGCCGAGATCTACAGTATTCATATATCATATCATTGTTCTTTTTCTAGGTCCAATGACCCCCCCCCCCCCCCATCCCACCGCCACCCCCTGTTCACCCTCATTCTTAGAGATACAGTTAATATTTCATAATGTATTCATTCAGAATTTAAATTGGTTTTTAAACGGTGACTTTTACTGCACTCAATATCTATGCTGAAAATGTAACGAGAAAAGTCAAAAAGGATGAGAAGTTTAACTTGGTTCAGTGCCAAACAAAAGGTTGGTTTGGACCAAACATGGAACACAATCAAATGAACATGTCAGTATTGTAATGTAAATCTCCGTTCACTAAGCATGGGAATAGCGGAAGATACCACGAAACAAAACAAATAACACATTGACTTTTTTTTAAAAGTTGCATATCCCTTACAGGATGTTGCAGTCAACACCAGCATTTTCCAGCTGCTGTTAATGTTCTTGGTAAGATTACGCTCAGTAGTTTGCCATTGCTTTCTGAGCGACCGGCTCACATACCCCGTAAGTAAGCAACGCGACGCGATCCGCTGCCGAATCTCGCGCAGCTGTACATTGACTCTAGTATGACGGTATAATGTCCTTCTGTCCAAATGTGAGGTCACTTAATCGCTTAAAAAGTGGATCATTTAACTAGAAAGGAATAGTGCCTCGCGTCTGTCTGCCTGTCTCATAACGTCGAAATATGAACCGTTTATGTTTGGTGTATGTTTGCAGCATTCGTTGTACAATCTCCCCCCCCCCCCCCTAATGTAAATTTGACATTGATGAAGATAATTGATTGCGAAAAAGCGCTGATTGGGAACAACCATTACCCCGTAAGGACAACAACCACCTTCGGATTAATAAGCCTGTGAGGGTAAAATCGTAGGCAGCTGCTTTTGCGGCTGACTCAATCACAGGACTATCATTCTGAGCCGGTGATGGATCCTAACTATAACTTCTCCTTGAGGTTGAACGGGGTAGGGTAATTGTAGAATCGAAATCGAGTGATTGGAAGGACTGAGTGTAAGACGGGCCTGCGTGCTCAATTACTCTAACTCTAAAATGCCAGGAGACCAGTATTTGTTGCCGATATTTACACACATACACATATATCCAACTACACATGCACAGCCACGCATTAAAAAGAAACATACACATATACGAGGGCGAGTCAATAAGTAAGTCACACAATTCTGTGGGATGGCAGGTAAATGTAGTTGGTGTTTTCTACAGGTGTCATTTGGTGACGGAAACATAGAACTTTATATTCTCGCTCGGGACGCAGAGGTGTTTCCAAGGCACCAGGGCCAGGATCTATACTGGCCAAGACCTGCTGACACGTCCACGCCGTACGTCCTGGGCAACAGGTCCCTTTGGGGATCTGGCTAACATCAATAGGATCGATGATTCCTCCGAAGCCGGAGGGTATCTGCCTGCATGGCGAGGAACCACCAGTCTGCACACCAATAAGCCAGACATGGGACAACGGATACTCACGCAAACCTCAGTCCGGTATGACATCACACTGATGTTGGACAACAGGATGTCTTCATCCGACATACAGGACTTCACGCTGGAGTTCACAACCAGCGAACGCAAGCAAGCAAGCATATTCTCGTTCGTGAGGTGGCGCTAGGTGTCTCATGCGCGTGCGCAGCGCATAAACAAAACGGCGACTGTACTTACGGAGTGTACAACTAAAGAGCAACGTACTGTTGTGCCTGCAAAGGACATTCATAAGGAAATGCTTCCTGTTTATGCTGACCACCAGCCCGAATCAAAGCGTGTTTCAATGCAATGGAAACATCCTTCTTCGCCTTGTGTCCAAAAATTCAAGGTTACGCCATCAGCAGGAAAAGTTATGCTGACAGTGTTCTGGGATTGTCAATGAGTGCTTTTAACCAATTTCAAGAAGAAAGGTGACAATGTTAATTCTGAATCGTACTGTGACGTTATATCGATGCTTCATGATGCAATTCGAAGTAAACGTCCAGGACTGCTGACTAGAGGAGTGTTGCTTCTTCATGATAATGCCAGACCACATACGGTTCGATTAGCTCAGGAGAAAATTAACCAACTAAGATGGGAAGTTCTGGAACATCCACCTTACAGCCCCGACTTAGCCCCTAGCGATTTCCACCTTTTGGGTCCACTGAAAACCCACCTATCGGGAGACATTTAGCGAATGACGCCGAAGTTGAATGTGAAGTGAAAACGTGGTTTAGAGAACAGAGGACTCAGGTCTGTGCAGCCGGTTTGGGAGAACTAATAAAACGATGGGATAAGTGCATCAATGTTGGTGGAAATTATGTTGAGAAATAAAGGGACAATGTATGTATAAAAGTAAACTGGTTTCAAGTAGTTATCATATTTAGTTATTTTTCTACAGCCATTTGTAACTTACTTATTGACTTCCCCTAGTACAAACACGCACATACACACGTAAGTACCTGACTAGGATGCATCTTTCCATTGGGATTACATAGAGAACAATTTGAGGAATGGAACCAAAACCCCACACCGTACAGGCTTGCGCAGTTTTCAGGACTGTCGTCGTTGTCTGCATCGTAGGTAGAAAACTGGATCCTGGATCCCGGCCAGCAGGGATCGATGTCTTGTTCAGGATCTGGGAAATGTGACAGATGTTGATAAAGACTTTGCCAACCGAATGCTATAACCTACATCTAGAAGAAAAAATTCGTAAAATACTGTAACAACCGGAATGATTTATGGAAAGCGATATCGAGGATAACACTGAGAGATGATTCATGACAACCTTTCAGCATTATATGGGATAAAGTCAGCACACGAACTGATATATTCTGTTGGAGATGGCAAGTTGTGGAGAAGTATGATCGCCATCGGCCGGCAAATTACTTGGTGGTAATGAGTGGAAGAATTTTAATATGAAGATTAACATCGAACAGTCAGAATGTACGACAATTCGATGAACACCAGTGTAATATAACGTTATATACATGGACAATTGTTAAACAAGTTAGAGAATTGAAGTATCTGGGCAGTGTGTCCACGGAGGATGGAAAACTAGAGAAAGAAATAGAAACCAAAATATAGAAAGCAAACAACATTAACTATCAAACAGCACCTATCCTAAAACATACAAGCATGCTTACAATAAAGAAGACGATAGACGCTTTATTTGTCCCATCGCTGTTACAAATGTCAGACGGTATCTGTCTACATGTTGGTAGTTTTTCTTTCATAACACATTTTCCAGGGTAGAAGGCTTTCGGCCTAGCGATTTCTAACCGCCGTAGGATATTTGACGCGCATGCATTGTCCATAGGACTTCTTAAAAAGTCTTAAAAGTCGAGAGGGTCGACTTCATTGCACCGAGGTTTTATCCTATATGACTCGGTCTCTTTCCACAGGGCGGCCTGCCGAAAGCGCCGCACAAATCACGAACTTCGTAGCTCAAGCGACGACCCCCAGGAGTCTCGGAGAAAAATGCACCCGTGAACCAAAAGACGTTACCCGGAATCGAACCCACAACTTTCGGAGCGAGACGAACGGTTTGATCACTTCGCCACGGAGACTCCCAGGACCTTTAGTTTTCCACCCGTATTCGATTGATTGATTTATTTATTTATTTATTTATTTATTTAGGAATCGACATCACAGCATTCGGGGCATTCCCATAAGTGCTCCGTCCCCATCCTCAGCAGCCAGCGAAGAGTTCCAACACTACTAGTACCAGTAGCAATCTGATTATAAGTCCGTCTCGCCTTTCCTCTGAGCGTTGAGCATCGGCCAGATCCCTCCGTCACTCCTCGTTGTCTCATTCTTGCCAGACCATGGTAATCCATTTGCTCCTCCGAGGTGTACAGGTGTTCCCACAAGGCCGCAACCATGTCTGCCTTATCATATATCAATACTCCACCAAGTTCTGCAGAGCCAGCCAATCTGTCCGCCTGTTCATTTCCTAGCACACCGGCATGCCCCGGAGAAAAGATCCAGGCGCTGCTTGTCACCCGTGACCTCCGAAGCGAAGCAAGCCACTCCGCACGAAGTCTGCCCGTCCTCACCCTCGTCAGCATGCTTTCTGAGTCAGTTACAATCACGATGTGTGTGTGTGTGTCGTATTCTCCATCCGGCGGAGAGCCGCAGTGGTTGCCTCCACTTCCATTCTTAAGCTGGATGCTGTGGTATCAATACTACCCGTATTCGAATGAGAGATCAGACGGCACACTATACAATAGAAACCTTAATTATCTTCTATTGTCAAAAGCAGGTCAAGTGTGGCACGTAGAACGATTTTCATTAGCATAATGAGTGAATTGAAATACAATATATATCTAATAAAAATTTAATTTTGAACTACAAAGAGGCACATATTTCTTTTAAAGATATTTATGTACTGTTTTAATATCGCTTCCAAAGGAAAGTAATATGGTGCCACCTGATGCACACGAACAGATAATTTAATAATCACAATCTGATAATTCGCCCAGTGTGTTCTACGATCTCTACTTCTCTACTGCACTTCTATGAGTGCCGGTCAATGCCCTAGAATTTATTTAGAACCTTTTTGCAACACCAACAAGGGTGTCCTATGCAATTGGTATTAATGCATGATGAGGCAGACGTGGTCGGAGCCCTTTAGGATCGTGTGTATAGTGCAGAATAACGGGTAGATTATCATGTCCTGGAGAGAATGGTGCTGCAGGGAGTGATAGAGGATCTGGCCGACACTCAGGACTCAGAGGAAAGGCCTGAAGTAAGTATAATTACACTGCTACTGGTTCCGTTAGTGTCGGGACTCTTCGCTGGCTGTTGCAAATGCAGACGGAGCAAGTATGGGAATGTTCTGAGTGCTGTGATATCAGTTCTTGACTCAGCTCAAAACTCAGCTCATCTCATTGTATTAACAATATTAGTTAGTCTGTTAGTCACGGTTCCAACTTCACGGCAAAGGGTCACCCCCATAATGCTCTGTTCCTGTGCCGGTGAATATCACACACAATTCGCCTCACTGTCCCATGTGAAGAGTGGAACAGACAACAGTACCGACAACCCAATGACACGCACAGGCAAGCACATACATAAGGACGCTGCCAGAATGCCAACAAAAATGTCCGCCACGAAATCGTGGTAGTAACAATGATATAGACAAGTCTTTGAGGAAGTTCCGAATCAACAGTCTATGGTAGAAAGTATAATATAGTGTTTGCTTCAAAGTCCGTTACCTGTCTGACCCCAGGACGTGTCGTGTGTGACAGTGTAGTTGTCTGCTTCGTCTGCCATGCGGAAAGGGTGGTGATGTCGCTGGTAGCTGTGTGTGGAGTTTGATAGTTGGACGATCATGGCCTGTGGAGAACTGTTGATAGTACAATATATAAACCAGTAGTAGCAGTAGTTTTAGTAATAATGGTAGTAGTAGTAGTAGTAGTAGTAGTAGTAGTAGTAGTAGTAGTAGTAGTAGTAGTAGTAGTAGTAGTAGTAGTGGTGGTGGTGGTGGTGGTGGTAGTAGTAGTAGTAGTGGTGGTGGTGGTGGTGGTTGTGGTGGTGGTGGTAGTAGTA